>JTDE01003459.1:40246-50666 GCA_014338405.1 Paragonimus skrjabini miyazakii
AACCACGGACATTCTGTTCATGAGGCAACCGTGTTTACCACTGCGCCATTGACCTCACGTTAGGCACGACTGAATTATCATATCCGAACGCTCATCCACTTTTGCTTGTGAGAAATGGCCAGGTTGCCCGATCGCCTCGAGAGCAGACACAGTTACTGTCTGTTAACTCCAATCGATGACCCCTCGACTAGGACTTCTCTCCAAGTGGAAGTCACAGAAATCACTGACTTGTTGAGCGGTGTTCGATTACTGATGAGTAGTAGGGGATTTTGATTTTCATATAGATTGAACATCACCCACAATTGGTCGCAGCTGTCGCACTCCCATAGACTTTCCAGTCGGCTCCTTTCGAAAAGAAGCAATAGACTCGAGTTTCGCTCTCATTAGAGCTCGTCGGTAGTGCATATCATCGCCACTGCCGAGACTTGAACCACGGACATGCTGTTCATGAGGCAACCGTGTTTACCACTGCGCCATTGACCTCACGTTAGGCATGACCAAATTATCATATCCGAACGCCCATCCACTTTTGCTTGTGAGTAATGGTCAGGTTGCCCGATCGCCTTTGATTTCTTGATTGATTTCTTGGTTGATTTGAGAACAAAGTGTTTGGAGTTCAATAAGTAAAGAAAAACGGAAGGGTACTAAAACCATATACGTAGAAATAAGTGTTTATGCAGGGATCTAGTAGAGGCCGTAATAATCCATTTAAAAATGTCTGAACGGATGGGTTGTGTAAAATAGGATTCTGGCTGAGATATATTCACTAACTGTAAAATGATGAGAAATAATCAAAGCACCAAACTGTTTGAAAGAAGTGCCACTTTGGCGGGTCTGTTAAACTGTGCAAAGTTCTTCGATAGCAAACCAAAGGAAACAGGACTCCCAGAGGGGAGCCCAGAGGCCGTGATAAATCAAGTAGCTGGACTGGAGAGAAAAGGTAAGTACCGGAGAGCCTTAAGAAGTTTAGTGAAAGCTTCAGCAGAATGAAGTGACCACATCATGTTGGTACTAAAAATAATCACCAGATACTTGACAAAAAGCAGTCGAGTTAAGGGTTTAATAGTTGCATGAAGCTTGATTAGCAACGCTTTTGTAAACACCAGCACTCTGGGGGTGTCGACTGGGCAACAGGGCCACAAATGAAGCGGCGTGGTCAATCATATGACCCGTTGAGACTAAATTTGTCACGATGGAAGATACCAAATTACTGTCCGAATTTTGAGATGCTGATCCACGTTGCATCATCACCCGCACTATTCAAGCATATACCCCATCCTATTCTGTTGCAAATTTGTGTCCCTTACTTTAATGTGTGTATCACTGCAGCCGTAGGTGAATGGAGAGATAACGAGGAAGGCAACGTTCTCTGAGAAAGATCAACCAGGGTAGTAGGGCATAATCCTGCGGATTGAAAGCACCGCAGGCTGATCACTTGTAAAGTTCAACTGTCAACCTGCACTGATAATATTTTGGTCCCCTAGGTAAAAACGTTAATGAAGACCTATTTTTGATTTATTTGAGATATAGTCACTTGCCTCTTGTAACTGATGTCAACAAGTGCGGCTTGCTTTACATCCGAAAGCAATGCATTCCACAGGAGGTTCTGTTCAAAATAAAGGCTGTCACGCATGCACAATTTATCTGCTTGGTGAAAAAGCATCCGCAGAAAATTGCGTTTTACGAAAATGATGAGAACTGCAAGTACTATCTACTCCATATTAACCCTCATCATCATTATCAGCAGCAGTAGCAGTGGCGTCTTGAACATTCTCAGTCAAACCAGTGGATACTATTTCTCCTGAAAATGATCCACAGATATGCATATTAATATCTAATGACAAATGTATGGAGGAGATAACCGACCTGTCCTCTGATTACAGCTTTTGCCACAGGTCGAACACTTCGTTTTCAATTATCTTGGTACGCTCTAGTTTAAATTACTCGTGGGCTCTACGTGAGTTGGTTGATTCTCAACAAAAAATTTGGGAAGACTGTCTGAATTGTTGCGCCCAATGGCGTTGTGCTCAATGGTTGTGTTCAAGTAAGATTGTCGTCTAACTTGAAATTGACCAAATACCCGATTACCCATCAATGGTCCAGTGAATTGCCCAGCAGTTTCAATAAATTCAGAGATTTTGACCCGGCTCAGGAGACTTTATCACGGAATTATCGATCGGAGTGAACACGTGGTAACTGTGTCTCCCACTGAGACAGTCGGGCAACATGATACATATTCACAAATGAAAATGACTGAGCGTTTGGATGTGATTTTGTCTGTGTCTAAGATGAGGTCAACAGTGTGAGGTTTTACATGGTTGCCTCGTGAAAAGGTGACAGGGGTCCTACTGTTGGGCATGGGAATGAGGTATGCAATTGATTAGCTCCAGCAAGAGCAAAATTCTACTCTGGTGCGTCGAGTCTTCAATGGCTAGCTGATATGTCTATTCGAATGTGAAAGCTGTGGTCAAATGTTAGTTATGTTCGACCCGGAATAACCAAAGCTCTAACTACTGGTCAGTTGCAAATGTCATTGATTGGGGGTGATTATGATTACTGACTCAGAAGCAACTACGTTAGTACGTTTTTAATAACAAGTCAAAGGCAACTATTACCCCGTAGTTTCGCGAGGAAAAAATGTTTGCCCCTTTCAACTCGTCACTTGTAACAGGTCGACTCATCCTGTTTAGTAATGCGCGAGTCCGAGCTTAGTGAACATGGGAAAGAAGCTCTTACGGTAGATGTGATCCATTTCGGGACCCTTGTGGTATATACTTCTGTATAACAAGTGGTATAGGTTTCTGATGAAGAGTGCACCCGGAAGAAGTATTTGTCCGTCGACCTTAATCCCGAATTTCATACTAATAATTCTGCTCAGGGAATGAAATTTGGCAGGAGGCTGAGGCATCTTATTTTTGGATGCATTCACAAGAAAGACTTCATCTGCGCATCTTCTGTAAGGTACTTCATGGCACGCCTTCCACTCCAAGTAGTGCATGAGTGTACTTGACTAGACAGGACAAATGGACTGACCATCGTGACCTTGTTCACCTGTCTATAATAAAAGCCGTGGAATAAAATTTTATGCAACGATAACAATGAAATCTAATGTGGGGAATTCTATACTGCAGACTATGCGTATTTACATAGACGATGATACTACTAGCGAGTCCATCCTTTGACACATTTAAAAATAGTGACTAACAATCGAGATATTATCTTGTGTTTGATATCGATATCTGATACGTGGTCAGTGAATTAAAGTGTATCCTCTAGGTTAGATTCGTCAAGTTTAGGGTCCACTACTTCAGGTTCCAAAAATAACCATCGATTAAGCTGGCGATAAGTCGAACTGACGACGGATAATATTAGTATAAATGTTTTTGGAGGTTAGAGGAGTCAGAGATGCTTTTTGCGTTCTTTTGATCGTTGACGCTGGTATGATGAGATTTTAGTTTGAACCGTTCGACTCAGTTTTGTAACTATAGTTCTTTGTTCAACATTAGCTATAGTTTGACAAACCAGATAAAATACGCCACATATGGCTATGCTTTCTGCGCGATTAATTAGTAATTCTTTAGAGCCCTTGTTTGGAGGAAGTGCCTTAGGTATCATGATCAACTTCAGTTTTTGAAAGACTGATTGATTAAAACTCGTTGATAGTTGTGGACTACGACGACACTCTTGGCCTTAAACAAACCATCGTTACGTAGGTTGTCGGATGACGAGACCAGCTGATCATAAAATGTTCCAGCTGCGTCTCTGTACAAATGGCAATGCTTGGCTTTGAACCGAGAATCGTACATAGTACGGTCATGACGTGTTTTTAAAGATTTTCGGAAAAGGTCAAATAGTGAAACAGCCAATATGCAAATATTCACTGAATGACAGTTTCTAGCCTGCTGAACCTATCGAGAATGTCACTATTCATAAGAAATACCTGATTAGCATGGATGTCAAGTCATTATTCACAGACGTACTTCTACATGAATCCACTCGAGTCATATATAAATACGTCACTATAAAACAATCTGAATTACGCATTCCAATGTCCGAAATCGAACGACTGCTTCTTTTATGCACCTCGAACGTAACATTCTACTTCCAACACAAAGAATATAGACGAATTGATGGCGTAGCCATGAGGAGTTCTTTGGGATCTATCCTGGGTGATATTATTATGGCCCATCTCGAAATCGAGTGCGAGGAACCATATCTAAACAGATTTATTTCTCCGATATGTGGACGATGTGTTAGTTGTGACTGATGGTAAAGAACATGCCGAGGAAATTCTGAGGATATTCAACGGATTACATGCTAACACTATATTGAATTCTGAACAGGAATGTAACGACTCTTCTGTCTTCGGATATTTACCATACTCATTTTGTCGCAAGTACACTTGGAATTGCCAACACTTACACTTTGACAGTGTCGTGCCAAAGCGCTAACAAAAGGACCTTATCAAAACGTCATTCAACAGAGTCAGAAACATGTGCACACTAGACACAGTCCATGATACACTGGACAACGGACATCCGCAATCACTGGTCCCCAAGTTTTCTAAAGAAGAACCGCACGAGCAAATAGTGATGGTGTTGCCAACGATGGAAACTTTTTACAACTGCCCTTCAAAGGGGATGGTGTCAGTACGTTGTTACAACGCTGATTGAAGGCCGCTGTATTACGGGTTTGCAATGCCGCAGAGTTGGTGTTAACCTATACCACAAAGGAGATTCCAATTCCATCTCTAAAACCTCAGGTGCCTCTGTTTGCTGTGTTTCATATCATTTACCGATTTTTATGTAGTTGCCAGGTCGGCCACATTGGCATGACGGAACAGCAGTTGAAACTTCGGATTTCGAAGCGCATCCCAGCACGAGTGAGGAAGTACGTGGCGCAGACGCAAGTTGACACCCGTATGCACAGAGTAACCGCCACGCAAACCACCGACATTAGCAATCGCTCGTTATCTCCTGGAGAGCCATCACCGGGTAAATCCCACACAGATATTCACAATTGTACACGCAACTGACAAATCCGGGTTTTTATGATATGCTGTGGCGGTTGCTGTGAGACGTTGGTGTTAAACTCTGTGTGTTCAGAAGGATTCTTTTGTTGGTCTAGCAGTTTAATAGTAGTGGTGACATTGACTAATTAGTGAATATATCCGTCGTGTGTTTATCTCTTATGTTTAGTTTCACATTTGACCCCTGTTTTCCGCTTTATAATCTCCTGTTCTGTAGTACGCACTTGATAATACGCAGGGAAATTTGCCAAGGCATAAACGGTGTGCATTAACATTATTGACTGATCTATAAAAAAAGCGAATAAGGGTTTTTGTCTGAAAAGTACAGTCCATCTGTTTATTCATACCTGACTCTAACCATGTAAATCGACGAAAGTCGTAGAATTTGATACGGCTGCCGGCACTGAGGTCGTCAATTTATGGTAAGAAAAGAAATTGTTTCTTTTACAATTCGTTCAGTTTAAGGCTCACTTCTTTCATTTTCGGCACCGTGAATCTTCTTAGGTGCTGTAAATTAGACTTAAAGTTACTTCGTCAATTTGCTTCTTCTGGACCTGAAGAACGGGCTGCATAAATTTGGCCTACCAACTCCATTGTGGACTTTCGCCTCGCTTGTACTCGCAGATGCGAATACGTTAGCTGTACATCACGGTTACTGGAACTGCACAGCCATACTGATTGAATGACAGTGAGAGACAGCTGTACCTGTTCAAAATCCAGGTCCTGTCACTTTTCAGTCCCATACACTTGTTAGCAAACCGTTACTTGACTTGAGTGTAAACGACTAGTGACGCAGACTGACATATGGTCAACGTGACATCGACTTGAGAGCAGTATTTTGATCACGAACCCACGTCGACCAAGGCAGCAGAAGCTGATAAGCGTTTATTTCAAATGTGTTGATAATTTTTATTGTATTCACACCAGAGGTTTTGTTTGAATGAGTGGGCGGCCTTGCTACCTTCTCTTCTGAACCGTAAGGCACTTCCACATCCCGTCAACCAGTCTGCATTCTTTCACAGGACTTATTTTCACCTTGGTTAACAAGCTGTTTCAGCGGGCGTGCACTTCTTAATAAAATTGGTTACTTTGACTGCAGAGCACGGTGCTCTTGCCAGAGAATGACTGTATTTGTGGACCTCAGTTATTGGGAGAACTCGCACAGAGCAGTCGCATCCGATCATCGAGCCAGGGTGTAACGTTCAACAACCGCAGTCACATAAGCACCAAAGAGATGGGCTATCCAAATTAGTATGAATCCTTGAATATATGCTTCCTTTTGACAACAACAAATTTGGGGGATTATAGTACATTGACATTCATTATGGCGGGTGTTCAACAGGAGATTTTTGAATATGATGGTAGTAGTGCGTAGTGTGGTGAAAGAAGTGAGTGGATGCGACTAAACATGAAATGTCGAAAGTAATTTCCACGGTTGCGATGGTCGAATTGTCTGAGGAGTTGGCGCAAGCTACCAGAATTTCTTACTTGACATTACTTTTTAGCGAATCCGATGATAGTACCAGACCAAAAAATGACCGTTTTGATAAAGATGATGATGATGATATCAGTGATGTCAAATCGTTCTTTTCTCCAGGTGACTGATACCCAATTCCGATTGATTTGTCTCATTCGAACCCTTGACGGTTCGAGTCTAGTTTTGGAGACAATATCATGTTTGAAGTTAAACTAAACTTGGTCTCTCATGTGCTGGACACGGGAAATGAGGTATATCCACAGAGAATTTGACAGCCAAAAGTTCGTGCTACTAATTATGTTCGAGTAGTTCGTAATATTCACCTATCCTAGGAGTCACGTTTGCCTATTATACGCTGCAGTTCTAAATCAGTCAGGCTTTTCGTTTGGCAGAAAAAAAATTACAGCGAGACAACTGTGGCTAGGAAGCATCTGAAAGTTCGAAAAATTATCCGTAAAGCGATTGATAAAACTTAATATAGTATCACATCTCACTAATATTCCATATTTTAAGTTGAACGTCCTTCACATTTGAACATAGTTGTTGCATTCCCATAGACAATCCAGTTGCCCCCTTTCGAACAGCAGGAACATTAGACTTGAGTTTCGCTCTGATTAGAGCTCGTCAGTAGTGCATGTCATCGCCACTGGCGGGACTAGAACTCCGGTCACGCTGTTCATAAGGCAGCCGTGTTTACCACTGCGCCATTGACCTCACATTGGGTACGACCGAATTATCATATGCGAACGCTCAACCACTTTCGCTTGTGAATATTTGATGATATTCTCGACTGTATTGCATTTCACAGAACACAAATCACGATAGTTAATAGATTACTACCCATCTTAATAAAACCTGAGGAATAAGTACCACCCTGCGGCTTTCACTCCAAAAGAAAATTCATAGTTTTGACACAGCCGTTTCAGTCGTTGCCTTGGTATTAATCACAGCCAACTATTATGGGTAGTTCACCACACATATAATTTCAAAATAACAATAAAGCGCAGCAGCACTTTGATGTGTTTTTATAATGGAGTTGCTTGTTCTGTCACTATTCGTTTTCATCCGACAGTTGATCACTAATTCCGGTATCGAAAGTGTTTCACAAATCGCAGAACGACACTAATCATCAAATTAGTCTGAAAAGTTGAGGAGGGAAATTTAATGTATAAATTAAAAGCTTCTTAACCTGTTCAATCTAACTTCTAACAAGCGTTTGTTTGCATCCTTTTAGGAACTGGTTTTGAGTTACATTTATCAGATTATTTTGTCATCTACTGCACTGTTTTGCTCAAGTTCCGCATTGTGTAATGAGGGCCAGTGGCAATGTGGTTAACACGGTTACTTCAATACATTGTTATTGGCGTTCAAAATCCAACCGTGTCAGTAATATTCACTGCTGTCCAGCTATAGTAAGAACGAAACATGAGTTTGGTGTTTTCTTTCAAACGGGGTTGACTGGAAATTCAACGGAAAGCGATAGCTCTGATCAATTGTAAACAGCGTTTAACTCATAGGAACTAGTGTGCTGTACATTTTGTTATGTGGTTATGTAATTGTTGCTCCACGGTTGTTTTCCTTACATATATGATCAAACCGTACTGAAGAGCAGTACCCTGTGATGAGAAATCGGTAGTTATTTTTGATGTGAACAACCTTAGTTTGCTCGCTAAATGAAGTGTCCCTGCAATTGTTGAAGCCTCCTTTTATTAGTTGGCTTCTTATATTCGGTATCCTTCAGCGTTTTTACACAATGGACTATGGAGATGCAAGTGACGATATGTGAACAAATAAATTTAGGGAATAGACTTTGTGTCCACAGGATTATGGTTAACAAGACTATACCAGTATAAGCTCACGCTAATTGAGCTAGTTTCTTGTTTAATTCACTTGCAGTTAAGGTTGAGAAACCACACCTTTCAGAAATGAAATAAATATTTTGCGGCGCCAGAGCGTTTCAAGAAGAAACTACTCGATAGACTGCAACAAATAAATGGACCAAAAAAGCACCGATGCACAGTCGCATGTAAAGTTTTACCGTATTAACCAACCCCGCACGGATAAAGTGTTTCCGAAACGTGACGAAGGTGCTTTTTGTTCTTCAATGGCGCATTGTGAACAATCCACGTAATCGCTGGTTGTGGGCGGGGTGGTATAGTTGACTGCAAAAGCTTAATATGGCTGATATGCGTAGTTATGAAGGCCTTGCGGTTAAATGCCAACAACGGAATCTAATATTTTGTCCTAGCTCACTTAGTTGCTGAGTAGCCTTAGCCAGGCATCAAAATATCAATCCTTCCGACATTACCTATTGAATTTGCATTCAAGTTAGAAACTGAACTAACTTTTCGTTTCAGAATGTTTGAGATGCTGGCTTTGCCCGATCACCAAATGAAGCAACTTGCTGCCTATCGCACCTCAGTCAGGGAGCTCCGTTAACCTATCTTTCGACTACCCATCACCATCACAATTATCCCGTTTCAGGACAAGATCCTGTATCGACAGGACGCGAAAACTAATTCCAGTTTATTCGTGGTGAAGAATGTCCATAAGCTGGTATCCTTTAACATTTTTGTCATCACGTACAAGCCGCCTCGATACCTGTCATCTGCACCGCTGTGTAATAGTGACAAGCGAAAGCTGGCACTGGTGGACAACCTGCTGTGGACCCCCTGTATAAAAGGAAAAGTAACCGATTACATCTTTATCATCGTTGTCAGGTGGGTCAGAAAAGCTGACCCAAGCTTACCAAGCATTGCAATGTCATCACCTCAGGAACACAGGAAACAACGGTGCCAAAAGAGATGATTTACATAGAACTCTCGTGTCTAGATGACGGCTGGTCAACAATGACACAAAGACGTCTAACAGTTGCTGCATCCATATCCTAGAACGCTGCAGAACTATGTGTAATACAGCAATTCAGGGTCTTACCAGCCTCCTCGGCTACGAAAAATAGCCTACGTTTGTCACATCCCATTGTATGTACAAATATTCGTGTAGCTGCAGTATGAACTACCTAGAGAGGACAAACTGACAGCTAGCTTCTTGTATCAAGGAGCGCGTTTCCATGTGGCTAAAACCACAACTATAATCGCCAGACGCGTGCACAGAGGCCGATGGACGGGACCCAGTGTCATCAATAGCAAAACACAATCCAAGCAAGACACCGAGTCAAGATTTGTGACGTATTCTCTGTGATATTTCGAAGCCATCGGAAACGCATCCCCAGTTTGCTGAGTCTTCGGTTACCAGACATCAACATTCCTCCCTGTGTGTTCTAAAACAGCTTAGGTTGACGTTGTGGCTGCCCCGGTAGTCAGCATCCCCATATTTCGACACTTCGTTTCTGTGTCAGTCTGCATAATGCTTCAACTTAGTTACATGTCTATGCGTGATCAAAATGTGCGAAATGTTGCTTCAGAGAACACTACATGATTTGCGTCTTCTTACTGTTTTATTCAAGTTCGTGTGAAGTAAACACGGCTGACATATATCCGTAGCTTTTAGGAGTTTGAAATACACCATTCAGGTACCCTCTTTCAAACGGAAGCACTCAATTCGAATCTCACTGCTGTTAGATCCAAGCGCGGTCGGGATTTGAACTCTGGTCAATGTCTTAATGAGACAATCGTGTTGGACACTACGCCATTGTTCTCATATTAGGCATAATCAAACTATCGCATCCAAACCCTCAATCACATCTACTGGTAAGCATTGCTCACAAACATAAACGAGCAAACATTTGTTCGCATATTCCCGAATGGCTTGATACGCAAATATCTGCATTGAATACTAAGATAAAAGCTAGCGGATAGCAATTAACGTCATCAATAACGGAGCCTGCAATCCAAACAGGGCATGGACAGAGATCCTGGCTCATTCTCTAAGTAATACATACAATAGTTAAAACT
>JTDE01003459.1:50766-80782 GCA_014338405.1 Paragonimus skrjabini miyazakii
AGAGTTTGGGGATACGATTGATTACATACAATTTTGGGCATAACTGAGTGGGCGTGGACTAATCGTGACAGACGCACGCCTGGCTGTCTCTACGCACAGAACTTTTACATCGTTGCATTCGCTTACTGATATTGAGCTTCTGGCTAACAAGGGCTGAATGCCAGTAATTTTTAAATTTTGATTGTCACATGAGGTTATCTAACTCCCGTGATTTCAACTGTATAGGTATCATAACTTAAGAATCATGTAATGTCGTACAAAAGAAAGACAGTGCAAGTGGTATTAGTTCATCTTGAGAAAAACAGTGCTTTTGTACTGTCGTACTAATAATGAGTCGACCCGTAATGGGTAAAGGTGATGCAACCACCCTTTTTGTACACACTGCTGAAACGTTCCTTCAAGTGATATTGATTAGTCGTCTGCCTACAAAATTACTGTCTATTCTCACAAAATGAAGATGATACTCTTCCATAACCAACTCCTTCTTGCTCAGTATTTTCCACAGTAAATCTTTTTAAAGAAGATAATATATATGTATATTTGAGCTACAGAATTAAGCACACGGCGACGCAGCTCCTAGATAAACGCCTGAATAATCTTTTATGATAATTTTCTGTGATTTGCGTTAAATCATTGTAGTAAGTCTCCTACCGTATCAGAAATGTAACTCTGTTTTTATTTAAAGACTGCCATTCCAGCCATTCAGTTTGTGTCGGATCTTTGTCGGCTAGTCTGCCAAACTAACTAGAGATGTAATAACTCTGATGAACACGTAGATAGATAAAAGGCATTCAACGAAGTTCACGGAATCAATCGTTAAACAAAAATGAGGAAAAATTAAACTAAAAGCAGTTAAGTTTACAGTAAAGAAATCTCCCACTGCTCATCAGTATTCGAATTCCGGTATGGCAGCTTCCAGTTGCGCATATCGCATTTAGCCTTGAAAATGGACGGCTTTGTTCACCGCCAATATTTCCTTCCTATATACACTGCATGTATAGGTTCATATCAGGATACTGTCTATTAAACGCCTTAACATAACTCCGATCAACAGCCGGTACGCTGTCACAAAGCAACAAATACAGTCACTAAGAGAAATTAAATCAAAAACTGTAGTAATACTTAAGCCAGATAAGGGCTCCGGTGCAGTCATTTTAGACAGGGACGCGTATGTGTAGAAGATGCTGTCACTACTAGAGGACCAAACAAAGTTTCAACAAATCGACACAGTGGACAACGTCACTGAAATAGAAAATTGCATAGGACGGCATCTTCAACTTCTCTTACAACTGCACATAATCGATGATGTGACATACAAATCCCTTAAATCGTGTGGGTCGTCGTCAGATCAGTTCTACGGTCACCCTAAAACACACTAGTCCGGAAGGCTTCTTAGACCTATCCTGGCAATGACAAATTCTCCGTACCATAAACTGTCACGCCGGTTAATCACTATCTTAAATCCTTGAAAACAAAAGTTTCAGGCACATTCCCTTAAGGATTCTTTTGTACTGACCAGTGACTTAGACAACATCTGTCTTGCTAATGAGTTGATATATTCCATAGACATACAGTCGCTGTTCACGAATGTCCCGTTACATGAGAAAATTGACTATATTTGTGAGCTTGTTGAAACGAGCGATACTACTTTACCTCTGCCCAGTGATATTCCGAGGGAAGCCTTATTGTTATTCACTGTTAACGTCAACCTCCGTTTTCTTGATCGGTGTCACAACCAAATAAATGGGGTATACATGGGAAGTCTTTTGAGGTCTATCCTAGTTGACTTTTTCATGTTAAGGATTGGACGAGAGTTAGCCACGGACGTAGCGAGTCTGTCATAATACAAACGCCACGTTAATGATAAACTAATGTTGTGGGCCAAGAACGCGGATGGCACAAGGGTTATTTATTCAAGAAAGTAACACATGGGTTAAGCGCTTAAACAAGACCACAAACAAAAACACTCAGTTTCATACGGTACTCAGCCCAAATCGTCCCGGTTGCCATAAATGCCAATGCTCCGCTTCTTCACGTAGCAAGGATCATTTTGTGCGATTCTGCACTCCGATATTTTTCCCCGTATCTTTCCAACGGCTACTTCGGTGTCAAAATGTATGCTCTGGCCTCACTACTGAATAGTAGTCGTGTGAGTAGTATACCACGATCGCTCATCCTCAGTACACTAATGTTCAACCGGTCCAAACATGCAATAAATAACCTAGTGCAGCGCTTAAATAGTTGTCATCCCAGCATGGGGGTAACGTGTGAATTTGGGAGTGATAATTGTTTGCCGTTTCTAGACATACTCATAAGCCGCCGGGAAGATTGCTGTATTGAAAGGGCTACTGATAGAAAACCGAAGTGGCCTAGTCAATACATAAAGTTTAGTAGTTTCACACCGGTCCATCAAAAGCGCGCAGTAGTGAATAGACTATCAAAATGCGCAAGGCGAATCTGTACACACGACAGTCTTATGGGGGAATTAGACTGCACTACGATCGAACGGCTATCCAGAATGGTTCCTAGAAAGGCACAGTAGGTTGAAACCGCCATCCGAACAGGTGGTCACTGTAAGAAAGAAGAAGGTTGATATAGAATAGCCTTTTAAAGGCGATTACAGTATGCATCAAACAACGCACAGACTGATGAATTCGATTAAAGGAACATTTAACGCAGCCAAACTTTGTATATTAGCTCGAACCCAGAAGCTGTCTGTACTTTCAATCAAAGAAGATCAGCCTGTCGGTGCTATTTCATATTGTTCCTACCAATTTAAGTATGACTGCAGAGAATGTTACATGGGCAGAACCGAGAGATGCTTAATTTTCAGAGTGGAGGAATATTTGCTTAAATGGGTGCGGAACTCTGAACGACAGTGTCGTTAAAACGCGCAAACAATCAGTGTCCGCAGTCGCAAGACATCCTGACCACTGGTCACGTCATCGACCCGGCTTGTGCATTCAGAATCTTATTACGTCATCCCAATCCAGAACTCTTGCAGTTTGCCGAGGCTGTTGTAATCAATCGACTGAAGCCGGCCCTGTGTGTCCAGAAAAAATTGTTGTTGAGCTTGACTCTGCCCTGGACTTAGTGACCTTTCCTAACCCATCACTCGACTATCCATCATATCCACCCCTAACTGTCCGATACAAAATCCGTTTCATATTGTTGTAAATTTGGTACTGATGAATCAGTACGAAATACTTGCATCTACCACTTTTCCTGTTCTAACGGTTCTGTTCAAGCTCTGTAAGTGACTACCTTGTAGTCGATGGGGTTGTGGTTATCATATTGGATCATCCTGCACTTCTAGCTCAGTCAAAAATGAAGGTGAACCCTGAACAATGTAAATTTCAGAGTAGGTGCTTTTACTTGGAGCTATTCTCCAGGAAACCAAACTTAATGCAAAAACTAAGATCGGTTACGTGTGATGGAATGTAAGTAGCAATTTCCACCGACAGCATTAATGTCACTTCCATAGAATAATTGTCTGGGTTATTCAGAATTTGGGCAGCAGGATTTTCGTGATAGAGAAGTTAAACTACGAATCACTGTTTTCAAGTGAGATCTAAATGTGAAAAGTCAGGGCTTCGGCTGGATTCGAACCAGCGGCAGAAACACCATGCCTCAACGCGGCAAGCGCTCTACCAGCTTAGCTACGAGGCCACGCCGGGAGCTCGGAAATTTCACATTTGGACTCGGCTACACACCCGTCCCACTGTCTCATATGGAATCCACCAAATTATCCAGAGGATCGTCTGCCCCGGCAGAATTTCTCAGACAGTTCACGCTGGAATCCACCAACGCCACTGTTGAACATAGAATTTGTATTACTAATAAGTAGTGTAACAGATTTATGAATTTAGATGAGAGCGCTTTTTGAGTTCTTGCCGAAAATTTTAATACAGTGCTGTACAGTCGGGTAACAGCACACATAGCAACACTTATGCTGATGATTCGAATCCAGCCGAAGCCCGACTCTTCACAAGTTGTTCGCTTCCTGATGGACAGGTCTGATGTACTGCTCAACAATAATACAATCATATTGGTTAGTAGCTGCCTCGGCGGATATCGGTGTTAGCTGGTCGAGGTAGCCCAATCATTACAGTCCACCCCGCGGAAGGTTCAGTTAACACTAGGTACACGAATGGACCACGTCACGACTGACGAATTTATTACGCTTACTAGTTGCGTGAGTTTACAGTAGTTTTTCCCCCTGTCGTTGGTTTTATGCAGCGTTAAGTGTGTAATATTTCTCTGGACAGATCAGTATACACTATGTGATCTTAAGCCGCACTTATCACCTCTGCATGTCATTACTGACGATGAGGTTGTAAACCTGAATTGGAACACTATATTATAATGGTTAGAAGAGATAAATATTTATACAAACTGCGTATAGCAACACCGAGGATGAGAGGTCCACCAAAAACCCATAAGACGGGTATCCCACTACGACCGATATTATCCATGGACAACTCGGCATACCACAAACTGGCGCGATGGTTAGCGAACATCCTTAAGCCCGTTCGTGATTTATTATCCCCCAATTGTGTTCGTAGTTCTTTTGAGTTAGCAGAAATTTTGGAGAACAATTCAGTAAGCCCACAGATGATGTACTCGGTCGATGTAGACTCTTTATTTACTAATGTACCGCTGCGTAAAACCGTTGAATTTTTGTGATTTTATTTTAGTCAAAATGTAAATGTGGGCATTCCATTAAATCTTCTCAAGGATCTCATTTTTGCCTGTACAGAAAACATTCCGTTTGAGTTCGAAGGTGTTAACTATAGACAGATTGATGGTGTAGCCATGGGTAGCCCACTGGTCCTCATATTGGCGGATGTATTTTTGGGAATGCTTGAAAGGCAATTTCAAGAAAGGATTTTGGGGGTCCTGCTTTACAAATGTTACGTGGATGACATTTTCGTTTTTACTGATGAATGTGCTTTTACTTCATTTTATAACTATTTGAACTCCCTCCACCCAAACCTCTCTGTATCTTATGAGGTGGAAGTTAATAATTGCTTGCCGTTCTTAGACATTCTTATAACAAGACGTCAAGATGGTACATTACAACGATCTGTTTATCGCAAGCCAACTTAAAGTGGAAAATATTTGTAGTTCTCCATCTTCGCGTTAATTGCTTATAAACCAATGGCTGAGCACATTCCTAAGGGGTTATCAACGGCAATCTCAAAAAACGACCTATTGACGGTAACAAGCTCGAAGGCCCCGGCTTCATCGATCGCCAAACACATTTTAGCAACCGGTCACCTAGTTGACCCTGTTAAATCGTTCAAGATATTGTTACATAATCGCAACCCGAAACTGTTAATGATTAGCGAGGCAATGCTCATCAAACAACATCGGCCAGTTTTGTGTGCTCATAAGGCGCTGACGCAATCAATCTCCTTGCCGTGAAATTGATTGAACTATTAGAACGTGAAAGATCAGAACTATGTGGTTGGTTCGTTCAATTGGTGTTGCTATACGCAGTTTGTATAAAAATTGCTAGTTTTACGTTGGCGACTGATGAGAGTAAATCGAAATGTTAACATCTCGCGACATATGTCTTCTCTCTGTTCTGACTAAGTTTAGGTCATCCAACAGCGCAACTCGTTGCTTATGTTTGAAATAGACGTACTTATGCATACAGATTTATTCTTAAAGCATGACAGATAAATGTATGTTATTGTAACTTTCATGGTCGGTTAAATATGATCTCAGTTTGTTGTTTCCAAACCTGTTGAACAGTTTACATTCAGTAATATACAGAAGGTTTCACAAAGCGACATGTTATTGGTCCTAAACAAATTGTCTTCCATTCAACGCCGGTCGTGTGAAACTGTATTGCTCAATGTCTCAGTTTTTATTATCAGTGTAACAAAGTTTTGGTACACTTATTTAAGCGCCACCCCTGTTAATTTCAGGGGATAGTGTTGTGGAAATTAACTTTTTGTTGCCCACAGCTAACTTATGGGTAAAGATCATTGATTCAGTGCGATAGGTCCAAATCGACACAACCTTAAAGTGCGTCGCAGTACAAAAACACCCTGACTTAGAGGTTCATCATATAGACGAATGAATTAGGGACTGTAAGGCGTCATGACCAAAACAAAATCCTCAAACGAAATGGAATACGCAACCCGATATTGACAAAAACCAAAACTGATATTTATCTTCCGCTGAACAAAGCATGTGGTCGGTAGGGTTAAATAAACAACCTAGCGTTGTTTGTCACTTCTAGTTTCCGTTATATTTCAGGAGGATGTTTTGAATTGGACGTCGCCTTTCAGCTTTTCTGACTTAGTGAGGACCGTAGTCGATGTCAACCAGTCAGATTGGTGACTGTCGAAAATTAGAAATACGAGAATACCTTAGATTACAGCCGTAGTTCACTCACTGGGCTCAGCGTTGTGTTGTTATGTTACCAACCTCGCCGTAATTTCAGATGGCCAGCTTTCACTTGGAATAGCGTATATTAAAGGAATGAAAAACATTTCAAGTTAACCGCACTTTACCGTTATTAAGACAAACCCAATTTCGAAAAACCTGGACTTTGTCTTGATTTTAAGGAGCGACAGGAAGAACGTGCAAAAGCGCTGCAAATTCTCTACCAGTTAAGTTACGATAGTCTGCCGGAAGTTCAGATATTCTGCAGAAATCCTGCTTGGCCAGTCAGTTCGATATATTGTTTGGTGGATTCTACATAACTGTGTTTTGGGTAGATAACTGCGTTCATATGCAAAGTTTCTATCAAACTGCTTACCGGCAGTAATATTACAAACTTAAAAAGAATTTATTCCAAACGGATAAGGCTAATGTTCAGCCAGGCTACTTCGGATACTTGGGTTGGATCTCATAAGGTTGATCGACATCGCTCTTGACAAGATTATTTGATCATTAGAAAAACCGCCATTGACTGGCTTAACACAAGAGTGCTTTATACATGGTAAGTCGCTTACGATTGTTGTTCCAAACTCAACAAACAAGGTTTGCTTCTGCAAATGGAGTGCAGGGTATAGTGAACACTGTTTCTAGATAACCGAACGATTACTACACAGTTCATGGATGACTTTCGACAATTCGGGTCTCAATGCCTGAGGTTATAATCTGCAGGTCTGAAACGTAACGTATCTTCCTGAAGTGCACATGAAACAAACGATATACATCATATTAAGTCAAACTGGAGAACATCGTTTTGAGTGTTGGTCAATACCACTCTCGAGCTGTTCGCGCTTGATTAATCAATACGGTAACTTGCTCAAGTGCTTCAGTTCTCAACTTCAGAGGATAGTTCATCAATATATCTTGAAAAGCATTCAGTGGGAAAAACATCGCGAACTTCCACATTTTGAAAAATAAGCGGCAAATTTGATGATTAGCTGCGTGAAGTAAGCTATTTGCAAGTAGCTTTAAAATATGTGTGAAACGACGTGTGAACAATACCGCAATTACTGAAAGTATGCATTAAGCAACACTCTTTGGTCTTGGCTATATACAGTCTTGGGTATACTTAGAAGACAAGGTTAGGTCGGCACGAAGTAAGTTTATAGAATAACTTATGGAACCGAGATTAAATATATTCATCCTAACACAACGAAATGTGCTGCGAAATTCTCAAGCCTCATTCTGGATAGTTCTCAAGAAGTGAATTCTGGAGACCAAAATACTGTAAACTGACGTCATGCAATCCACGGCATGAATGTTGGAATATTTTTTCAACGTTGCGGAAACGAATGAAATTATGGCAAGTTATGAAACGCGTGTTAATCAGAGGAATTGCAGTTTACAAATATGACTTATATTGTGCATCGGAAAGAATTTATGTGGGTTTCAACCTGAGTAGTAGTTTTCGATATAAAGAGTTGGCGAAAAGATCGCTATTGTGAATAGCAATGAAAAATTGATTTCGATCCGTCAGTTAAAGCAGAAATATCAATAACTCATCCATTCATTTTTTAAGTATATTACTAGGATGGTGATGTTACATTCTATAAGAGGACCCACCATAATAGGCAACACTATGTTGACGATTTGGCACTCAGTGTTTTGGACGCCTTCAAAGTACCCAAGCGACGTTGTCCCGAGGTTGGTATATTATTAGATTGCACAGATTTATTTGTGATGGAAGTGGTTTGTGGTTAGGCTGAACAGTTTGCAAAGTATTTTAGGGTGTTACATTATTTGCCTCAGTGTCAACTGAAGTCAATCAATGTCAGCCCAGTAAACCACTTTATACAAGTAGATTATTGATGAGTAGTAGGGGATTTTAATTTTCATATAGATTGAACATCACCCACAATTGATCGCAGCTGTCGCATTCCCATACTGGAAAGTCTATGGGAATGCGACAGCTGCGATCAATTGTGGGTGATGTTCAATCTATATGACAAGTAGATTAGTTTCAGCATATCAGCTTCCATAAATAAAGTTTATTTCCGGCAATACATTTTGTACCGAGCGCTCTAAAATGGACGTGGTCGTTGGCAATCAAAGAAGTACAGCTGAAAAAGTTTCTTTGCCCTGGCCAACGAGCAACCTGAGGGCTTAACTTTGCTCAAACGTACGTTCAGTTTTTTCGTTCAACCTACCTTACAGTCTGTCAATATCATGTGTTACCCTTAAACTCATTTCACAGGATACGCGATTGACATTGTAGAAGGCAAGCAAGTAACCATATGCGTATGTGAATCCATTAGTTGCCCTGGGCTAACTCAAAATGAGTTATGAATTTGACCTTAAACGAAACTGTACTTATCGATTTCTAAGTTAATACAGTGAAGTTCGTGGTTAGGAAAGGTAACTCAATTCGACCTGAGTAAGCGGCGACTTACTCTGTTACCTGGGTCAATCTTTGTGCACCTCAATATTGACGTTTGTGATGCGTGAATTTGCACGTTTTTCATTCAGTCAGCACTAATGATATCAACTTTGAGAAAATCGTCAAAATGTACAAGCAAATGAACTATCCCTTGGTATGCACAAATGCCACAGAACTCGATGTTTTGAAAAATTTCGTTAGTGTTTCATATTACATTACAAAAGAGTCCGAGGACAGATGCTTCGAATAACAGGAAACTGCTGTTTAGGGACATTGATTAAAATACGTTAAATGAAGACAAGACTTCACTTACAAGTTAATAATCTAATAAAAGTGATGTATGCAACACAACTCAGCTTCTCCAAAAATAAACTGCAATTATAAAACAACACTACTGAACTAACGATAACACTTTACGACTGAAATAGCGCCAAATAGCTGCGTTGGGTTTTAAACCAAAACGTAACATTTTAGATTAGGCTATGCAATTATCGTGCAACAAACGGAAAATTTCATTTGGTTACAATAGACCTGGCACAAGAATGAAGTGAGCAAAAGCAAAGGGTTCATGAAAGTAACTTGAAGAAAGTAGTGAGAATAATTTCCCTCTCAGTAAATAGGGTCAACCATAATTCTATGTGAAATTGCCAAAGGATAGTTTGTGGGTCATGTAGTTTCCCAGGAAATTTTGCTTCCGAATCCGATCCGAGAAGTAACAAGTACTCACGTTTGGCACCTTTCAGAGGATATACTTGGTACCATTTGGATACTCACAGTCAAATACGATGGAGCTTATGAGGCACTTTAACTGGCAATAGCCCAATGTGGGCGGAATGACTGACAGACGAATAATCCATTGACAAGTACAGTATAATGAGATACCGAATGAAGTTGGACCCCGATCCAAATTTTTGAGCAACAACCTGAGACACATTCACACTTTCCCAAATACGAACTACAGGAGAGCAACATATGATGCTTTGTCAATGAGTCCAGCAGTATGCGATGTGCACTATTAGAACGATAGCCCAGTCATACACTTTAAATTTGAAGTACGTTCAACAAAATTGGCCAGTTCTTCCAAGTCTGATGCTTACCTTAAACATATCGAAACTGTTTCCGTTGACTTCTGTTGCATTTACACTAATATTAACATACAACTCTGTTAACAGAAGTATCACCTAAGTCGTGAAAAGGAGTTCGTAGTCACGTCTGCATGGCGCAAAATGTGAATACCTTAACCAGTTGGATTGGTTTACTTAAGTCATCAAGGAAATTTTGAATAGCACAACATCTTGCTAATGAGAATGCTACATCCAGCAGCATTAATTAGCCTGCTTGATTTATCAGGTTATGGGATTTAGATTTTATATCTGCTACCAAAGGTAATGTTAAAGGACGCTCAGTGAGTCCACTCGTTAGGAGGAAAATCACTGCATACCTCACTGTGCGCACTTGCTTTGTGGTTGGCTGTTATTCTTTTACTAGTTTGCCAACAATTATGTCATTGTGATCTAGGTGACACATTCACGTTTAACACAGCAGTCAATAGTCCCAAAACGAATGAAAATACAACTCGGCCTTAGATTTACCTTAGCTGTTTGCAAACACATCTTTGTAAGCATATTGAGAGGTCAGATATTATTATCTTATCTGCAGAAATGCACTAGGTATTCCTACAACGCACGCTTCATGTTCAGTTCGAAGTCAACGAAGTATGACATCACCTGGTTATATTGCCTCAAGTTTTTCTCTGCTGGTCATTGGTTCAGTTAAAGAACAAAACTGTGTCGTTATCATTGATAGTCCGTCGCAGATATTTAATGTTCTTGACTCAATTAAACAAGCACATTCAACTACCCAGCATCTGCCGGAGACCAAATCGAACGACACACTTCACTAGTTATCTTACAACTGATCAGACGGTCTGCTGGCATAGACAAGTAACTGTGTGATGGATCTAATATCACATAGAGTGAACATCACTCACAACTTATCACAGCTATCACATTCACATAGACACTCCAGTTGAACTCTTTCAAAAAAAGACATTAGACTCGAGTTTCGTTCTAATTAGAGCTCATCAATAGTGCATATCCTTGACGCTGTCGGGACTAGAACTTCGGCCATGCTTTCATGAGGCTACCATGTTGACCACTGCACCATTGACCTCACATTGGGCAAGACCGAGTTATCGTACGCGAACGCTCAACTACTTCCTTAACTTACTTTCCCTAAGTCTTGCGCTCCTTTCCTAACAGGATACAATCAAACAACCCCCTACGGTTAGCCTGCAAACCATCAAGGACGGACCACAATCAATCTCAGTCGGCCGTTTGGTTTTACCTTGTGAGTGAGAGAAACACAACACCTTCAGAACGTAATTGAGGTGGATATTTTGTAGCGGTAAGTTAAATCGATTGCTCAGCCAGGCCCCATAAAACAAGAACGCAATTGTAAACCCAACGCAGTAAATACCAAGCACCAGTTGTTGGTCAGTCATCTTACTAAAAATGGGGTCTCGTTTGATATTTTGATGCACCGCATTTATGATAGCCAACTGAAGGGAGTATTATCGAACGTCGTAGCCCACCAGCTAATAACAACGCAGAGTTTGTCCCGGTCTTGACGACGTATAGACATGGTGTTCGGCATGCTAAGTGAAGTCCTTTTGTTTCTAGTCTATTCGACCTGAAAACCCTGTTCTTTTACACAGTTTCTGCCCGACGGTAACGCGAGAGACAGTCAAGTCACCCAACCTACATCTTCTCATTTGACTGACTGACCTCATTCAGGTGAACCATTGCTGAAGATATAGGAGCATTCACAAACTTATGTCTCAAAACTTTCTTCAGTGATAATTTATCAGAAAGGATATTTCTGAATGTTTTCACTAAAGTACCGTTCCTTACCGCAAATATTTGAATATAGTAAGCTGTTGTGTTAATCCCTGTATCCTTTTTCAATCACTCAGCGGACAGGGCTCAGCAAGCAATCTTCTAAAGCAAGGTAACCTTAACTCGCAAGATTGAATTCACGATAGATAACTTTCAAACCGTATTTTATTAAAAATAACAACATGTGTATCAGGTGTTCAAGTCTCATATTTTCCTTTTTAGACTTCTATCCACAAAAAGGTAAATTAGTCAATCCAAAATACCACAGCCAACTGACCTCAGGTTAGCTTGGTTAACCATATGTAGTGGAGTTGCGTTTACATTGACTGGTATACAGTAAACACTCTCACGTAAAACAACATTTACTTGATGCATTCCACGCACTCTTTTTCACATGTTGATTATCATTACAAAACTCGGAGTTTATTTATTTGAAGGCTCGACCTGTTTACCATACTTACCTTTAGCTTATGCTCTCTGCACTATGTAATAGGTTTTGGTTTAAACTTAAAGGAAAATGTGATGCAAATATTGTAGAAAAAACATTAGTAATGCCAGTGTCGCCACTGTTTTACGAGCTTACTAATACTAGACCCAGACTTTGACCTTGATGTGCGCATATTGATTTCTAGTTTTACACAATGACATTGTTCGACTGAATTAATTCTGCTGCTATTCGCCTTATTGGTTTAAATAACTTATAGTGGACTCAGAGTTTTCACACATCAAACTTAAGTAGCAGACTGTCTGTCGACATATTAGGTGTAAAAATTGGAAATAATTTTATTCGCACGTTGAGCAAATTGTCTACTCAAGGTCAAACGATTTACAAGTTGAAAATCGTAACCTGAATGCACAATGTGACATATTTAGTCTACACTTTAATTTACACTCAGCGGTATTATGGGTTTGGTCAGCTGAGACGAATTTTTTAAATGTCAAAATCGTAATCATCCTATATAAGATATAAGACGGTTTGATTAGCGTCTATGCGGAACTCTAGTTTAATACTAAGTATTGAAAGGGACTGTCCAATAGAATTAAAAAAATACAAAAACTGAGGTGATTTACGTGTGGCATTCAATTGCAAACAACCAAAACACGTTACCGCTTGTAAATAGACGACACTAGATGAGACTGAAGATTTTCATAGAAAAGTTGAACATAAGCCGCAAAGGTTGCATCGCGAACTAGATTTAACAGAACAGATATTAAAATGAATGGTTTTCTGGAACAGTTTGAACAAAGCAGTTATAACAAGAAAACTGGCAGATGCAAACCTTTCGTACTGACTTGTTACTTGTGTGCTGATTACAATGACATGGTGCCCAAGAATGAAGATAAGTTAAATAACAGCTTAAAATTTTGGCTTTTAATGAAGAGTTTCATCATTTGGTTTATATTAAAGGGCTGATCCGTATTTTCCATTGGGTAACTGCCGAACTAGATGTATTGAAGTCTGTCGGTTTGGTTTAAGTGTGCACGTAATTGAGCGTAAAATATAAGCATGTTTCATGTCAAAAAGCTAAAAAAATAGTTTACATGTTACTCGTGCGCAGTCTGCGTATATTGGGCGTATACTAAAATCAGACCGAATCAACTGAATTGTAATATTATTTTGGATTTTAAAAAAGACATTTAAAACCGTTGGAAATGATTATTCGCAACTAGAAACAAATGTTTTCCACTTTAGTCCCCGTGAATAGTTTCTTGATTTACAACCAATCAGGTTATAGCAAACAAACTGTGTTGTCCACACAGTAAACGGCGAACGCGGTACATAAGAAATCATTTACCATTGGGTTTAGAATGCGGTTCGCCACGTCTTTTGCAAACGATAAGCGAGTGCGCCCCACAATGTCGCTTTAGATTTTAATATTGTTCTCGTATGAAAGTAGCTGAGCGAATTGAGGGGTAATTAATGCGACAAACCCTTTTCTTTTTAATGTTGTCGGAGCTTGCATTATTTATCCAAAAATTATGACACACAAGGTAGACCGTGTTGTTAACAACTAAGCAGAGGCGCATTCCGCTCTGTAGCCAGTAATCTACTGAGTGTCTGCCGAAGGACGTCCATTCACTATGGTCTTGCACCAGAAGTTGGTTTCGTTTGCCTGTTGTACTTAGGGTCAGCTTATGACCAGTGCTACTTGCAACAAAGTTTTACAGTGTGAAATGGCAATGTGGAGGTATGTAGTTTGTGAATGCGTGCATGATATTGAATATGCTTAATGTGTACAAGTATCATGCTCGTTTCCAGATTCCCATAGAATTCATAAGAAGTCAGTTATGCGAACAGCTGTTTTCGGTAATTCTCATCGGTCTTTTCACAGTTACATAGGGTACATGCGTTTTATATGTGAAACGAACTACGTCATGTCGTCGGTGATTGCTGTCCCTATAGGCGCTATGTAGAGGATATATTTTGTTTAATAAACGACGAAGATGACACACGGTCTCTACTAGCTGAATTTAATCGCGCGCACCCCAACATCGCATTCACTATCGAATTAGAGATGAATAGCTAACTATAATTTCTAGATGTTACCATGCTCCGTAGAATTGATCTGTGTGCACAGGATTTTCCAGATCTTAATGTTGAGCACAGTAAGCCCACCATAAAATTAGCCGAGTAGTAAACAACCGAAATGCCGTTTGTTGAGGCGAGAACATAGACTAAGTAAAGGGGATGCAAATCACTGGGCTATTTCGATTATTAAACCTAACGAAGGAACGAGGTAGTTATGCGTCAAAAAGTCAATCATTACTAACTTTACTGCAGTTCTTTCACTTTCACAGACTTTTAGATCAGTACCTGTCAAGAAAAACATTACATTCGGGGTGCACCGCCCTTTGAGCTCTTCAACAAAACATATCTTTTCTATGTCCGGGAGTAACACTTCGGCAACGCCGTCAGGAGGCAACACGCTTGTAAATAATGTTGAAGTTTCCCGATGACAACGAGAGGAGAAGCATTATCTGACCTGTTAACTGTAGGTGATGACCTCTCTATTAATAATTCACGCTAATGTAAACTCTTGGAAAGCATCCAACGTGTTGGGCGATATCTTGATTGATTCTGGGTAATGGCGGATTGTGACAAAATCAAACTGAACATCACCCACGAATAATCACAACTGCTGTCTTTTGTGGATTTTTGAGTCAGCTCCTTTCGAAGGTAAGCACTGCGTTTATGTTGCCTTCTCGTTAGCACACGTCAGCAGTACACAAACTCACAACCGATTGCGTCGTTAAAATGTCGTCCAGCCTGTTGGAAGACAGAAGAGAAACAAAAAAACAAACAATAGCCATGGAAAACATCTTTCCCAGGACATTCTGCCAAAACCAAAAATTATACGTAATCGATGGGTAAATGTCCGAACACTTCGGATTTAAGGGGACGTCTTCCAACCTTTATTCGCCCCCAAATTTCATAAAGACGGACTAACATTATAGCTAATCCTGGACACGTAATACTTGCCAAGTCATGCCTTAATTCAATGACTAGTTAAGACAGTTGAACCGATTAAATCAGGACCGGCTCCTTTCAGCACACAGAACAGACTGGGCTTTGTTGATTTGGTCGTATCCGTGAAATTTGGGGGGCCAGAGCATCATACTGGGGAGTTACCTCTTATTCACAATCATTCAGTTTTAAGGAACACCTAATTATGTTTGCAAGTAGATGCATAACAATCAAATTGTTATCGGTAACGGAAGGTTTCGAGAAAAGTTATTGATTTTCATTCTTAATAGTTATTTGTGTTTCACTGGAAAATTCGACAGGCAGAATGAATTTAACTACAGATCTACTGATCGTGGACACGCCTATGGTCAAACCTGGTATCACTGAACTCCAATACATTTTGCTCGACTGTTGGTTCCACAAGAGCCACGCGAACCACATTTTTATTTGATTGTGAACAGTGATGAATCTCGGACCATATTGCCACATTTTACTAAAACACGTCCAAATACATGGATTGTCGTCAAACGGGGAAGAGGAGGTAGGTCATCGTTTTTAGTTGAAACCTAGTTCCAACGAAAACATTTGCAACCAAATAGGAAATCTGAATTTATTCAGTTAACGGAAAATATCGACTTTTGTCTGTTATATATGGGTGAAATTAACAGCGAGATACTTGGCTATAGACCCTCGAAAACAACTTAAGTTATCTACTTTACTGCAATACTTGTCATATCATTCATCATCTATCTCTGGTACCACGCCTTAACGATATGCTGCTTAATTTCTATCTCCTTTTTGAATCCACTCTCTCACCAGTTGTCTTCAAGCCGGTTACGTTGGCAAAACCGCAAGGCAGCTGTCGGAATGGATCAGAAAGCACCTCTCGAATTAGCTTTAAAATTATTCAGTTAGATCTGCTTCAGGCACAACTCACTGCAAAGTGATTGGAAGTGACCGTTGAATTAAACTGGACGAAGTGTTCCGAAGTGTGTTCAGGGTCCACGAAACCCACTCCAGATCGGGCTGAATTTAGTCGATATTAGCTTCTGAAGCAACCGCCGTCAATGAACCATGCCTGTAAGGACTAAAACAATTCGAACATAAATCCAATAGTTGTCCAGGCCCGAGCCAATTGATGCTATTAGTCACAGTCGGCACGTGTGCCAGTTCACAACACATGACATCTCCTTCCAATAGGCAATTATCTGCTAGATTATTTAGGACATTTATTGATTTATTCAAGTTCTTCCACTGTTCCATGCAAAACGCGTGTAGGTCATACACGTTTATAAGCCTGATGGAATAATACTATTAAAATCAGTTGCCGATCTACCGAAAAAGCTTAAGCTTACGTAGGAAGGAGTTTCTTGGTAGGAGTTATCAATACCAGAGGTAACACATCGGTGAATAACTGCGGTGGAATGTTCACTAGCAGAGACAGGAAGATGGACAGGAGAAAAAGGGACCATGAATGCATTAGAGATGACAGTTTATTAGTAATACCTAAACTACACGTATTCAATGAACATTTATTTTAACCGTTCGTTCCTGAATAGAAGTACGCAAAAAGTTTGATACACTAAAAATAAATATTCTAGAAGCAGGTTAATACGTTACGTAATTGCCTATGTTGCGATACTTTACATCTAATTGCCGGAACGAAATAATCGGAGACAATCGGACGGTAAGTTTCTAGTACTGACTAGTCAGTGAACAGCAATAGGAAAACGATTGCTAAAACAACTACAACAGTCTAGAGAACAACTGCAACCACAAAACAGCGGGCCGTCACACGGTGAAAATAAGGGCGTTAGTTTTCCTTATTAATGCAGTCAAAACTAAGCTGTACACTTCAGCCAACAAACACTCATCGTACTGAATTGGGTATTAACTGATCTAACCAATGTGCCACATTGATAAATGATATAGAACACACCCAACCTCCCTTCTAAGTTATTTAGACAATGGAGTGTCAATACTGTCTTCAATAACCAACACATGCAACAGACGTGAACATGACCTTCTGATTTCTGTGATAATAATCGAGAACTTTCGAGGAATATACTTTTAATACTTCCATGCATTTTTCTGTGAAGATCAGACCTGATTTAACCATTATGGTGTAAAAAGCGTCGCAGGCGGGTAAGTGTTTACTCAATTAAGCCAAATTCTTCATCGATAATATTTTATCAAATATGTGGTTAACTAAGTGTACCATGCCTTCAAATAGTCAACTTACTAAATTGAATTAAATGAGATCCAAATGTAAAAAGCAGGAATTTGGTTGAATTCAAACCGGCGAGAGAAACAGCGTGCTCAGACAGAGCGAGCGCTCCATCAGCTGAGCTACGGAGATACGACGGGAGCTCCGAAATTTCACATTTGGACTCGGTTATCCACCCGTCCCACTGTCGCATATGGAATCCACCAAACGACCCAGGGGATAGACCGCTGGGCAGGATTTATCGAACAGTTAACACTAGTTGGAATCTAGCCGAAGCCCTGGTTTTTACGATTGGGTCTCGTCTAAACCATCACATCTGCCAAACTACTTATTAGTGGTACTTAGTCGAACTTGCCACTGAAAAGAAAACCGGTGGATGCTAGCACTTCGCAATTGCCATACATTACAAACCAAAATTAACCAGGACTATAGACAGAGAGTGGGAAGAAGTGAGTAACTAATGACGAGAAAAACGAGGCGAAGAACGCTTGTGTTAGGCAACTAGCTCCGCTAAATGTTCATTTGGTATGGTCAGTTGCGACCACCTCAACAAGTATAACGCCTTTCAACCCCAACTTTTGCGTCTAACTTTAACTAAGGATACGTGGCCGTTATAGGTTTGTCAGTGAAGGAACTGTGAGTGAACCACTCTGGCTATTCATATTCTAGACCATTTCGGCAAATGTTTCTTAATTCGTGAACGTGTAAGTTAAACCGAATTAAGTTTTCCACATACTTACGCAGAAACTGACGTGTAAGCTTTTAGTTGGTGGCAGTATGCTTTTTTATATATTGGTACATATAGTTCGCTAGTTGGATTATTGCCATCCATTTCAGTTGTACCACAAATTTTCTAGACGTTTTGTGCACAGGACAAAACTCACTCATTCCTGAATGGTAGCTCAGCATATGTTTTCGTCTTCTGCTGTCTGTATCTAACTGTGTTGCATCCACCATCTATTAACTTGCGGCGCGGTTGAGAAATGCTAGGCGGCCTGTTGGTCCTTGAAAACGTCTAGAAGTCACCAGCTTTTGTCTCCTTATGGAAATGTTCAAAGTTTTGAAAGTATCCGGCTTTAAAACATAAATTGCTGGCTGAATAGTAAAAGTTTATGCATTATAAATTGTTTGAAAACACGGTTTTATCACGAAGACAAAATTAACAATGCAACTCAGTTCAGCACATTCACTCTGTATTCCTGTTTACACCATACCGTTTCGTAAGTATCATCCAAAGAACCGTGCATCGTCTGTGTATACATCTGTGACTTTAAGCGGTAACTGATGTTTCGGGGGGTGAAATTAGCAGAAGCAAATGGCATATTCTGAAATTGGCAGTACATGTAGGTCGTATACTAAAGATCTCCCTCTATATCGTGTGTCGTGCGAGGAAAATGCTCAATTTCTTCTTTTTTCATTAATCTGTATAATGCATAATATTCTTGAGGGTGCATTCGTCGGCTGTGTGGAGGACCGACTGGAGCTTCTGCCAGGAAGCAGTCTGGCTGACATTATGTGGACGACACTTTTTCTACAGTTGTTCTGCAGACAACTCAGAGACAGCACTGAGTCATCCACATATGTTTCTGAAGTGTAGGGCATCGTGTGAACTTTCGGAGTTTTGGTTATTGCATGCAGTACGCTTGACTCTGTTGGTCGCTTCCCATGCCTACAAGTTTTTATCTTATCAGACTGTAATCTTGCCGATGAGGTGTTTCTGAGGGTAACATGGGTAATCGTTGGTCAGATGTATACCGACTCTATGAGATGAACTCGAAAAATCAAAAAAGGGTCTTTGCTTTTAGCTTTAATATCCACCAGCAGAAGTGGTTCGGCTTCCCTATATGATGATTCGGCCATGCCCAGTATGAGGTCAGTAGCTCAGAGCTCGACATGGTCGTCTCACAAATTTCCTTCGACGTTAAAACCCTGACATTGGAAAAATACCCATTACTAGAGGGCCCAAACAAGGAGAAAACTGGAATCTTTTCCCACTGCGTCTGTATAGACGCTAACACCGTGATCAACATAAGAGTGCCCGTGGTTACGTTAACAAGCACACCAAACCTAGCCTAGGTCGTATCGTCGAGCTTCGGTTTTATGGCTCACACTGATGTTTTTTGGGTGATTACATAAGATAAACCGAAATAAACTATCATCATATTATATTACTCATCATCTCCCTTCGGAAAGTAGTTGTCATGTATTTATTTGCGTGAACATGCCAGTGACAAGTAGTTTGGACAATTGATGGCAGCGCAGTAATCAAAATTTGTTTTTGATCACGCATTTGCATCCGGATAAAACTTCTCACTGGAGAGCCGGAAATAAACCTTATATTCTGTGTTCCTATTGAAGATAAATATTAAGTGATGTTGGACACAATTACTTAGTTTTGTTGACGCTTAATGTGAGGTAGATGATGTTGAGGTGAACCCGTTTTAGTCACGGGCTCTTCTGACCATACACAAGAATAACGTATAATAACAAGCCTTAGGCAAGTACTTGAGGTTACATGTGAGGCTACATACTTGAAGTTATATATGCAAAAAGAATAAGTGGCAGCAAAAATGCTGCCATCGTATGTAAGTAATTAATCGTAGGCGGTAGTAGTAGAAGTAATATGTTACTAAAGAAACCAGAACTAAACCTGTGAAGTTATTCTGCGTAATACAGAACGAACCATTGATTAGGGGATCCTGATTTTGTGTTCCTCTCTGAATTATTTAGACTTACTTTAAACGGTTCTTGCAATTTGAAGGACAGTACTTGAGTGCTTTTGTCACATGTGGGTGCATTTTATGCATTGTCGAGTGCGTCATGCAGTGTCTATGACGGATCAATATGTGCTACGGAATTCCAAACCGTAGATGTCGCTATGGTGTATTGATGTGCATGATGCAGTAGCATATCAACTGAAAAACAACATAAGACAACACTTTAGATTCAAGAAAGACGAAGCCGATATTTGCGTCTCTACCTGGTCTCCGCTTGCTGATTCTTATTCCCTGGTACGTTAGTCTTATTTCATTTGAACTAGTGAAACTGACGATCGTCGAATTTTCGACCATGTAAGGATGGAACCTAACTTTATGTCCGAAAGAAAGCCATAACTCCTACATGGTTGGTGAATTGAATGGCTTAGTCCCGTGCGCTTGTAACAGTTGCTCATCAAGTTTGGTCTTTATATTAATTAGTTGCGGAGACGGTGCCTAGTAGGTATGCAGAAATATGTGGAGGAATTTATAAAGCTGTGTTAGTGGTTCCAGTGAATTTGGGTTTTAGCGGATACTCAGTTCAGCTGGAGCTCAAACTCTTGTTCATTTAGCTTTCAAAAGTAAAGTAAACGATAATTTGGAAACTTTTACTTTGTGTATTGCGAGATTAATACTGAACAGGTCTTCTGCAGATTTCAGCTAACTTATGGGCTCATTTCATCTATCTAATGTGATTGATGTGAAATGATACAACCCCAATGGACCTTACACTATAAAAGCGCGCCGTGCACAGTTGAATGACTAGAGATCGGGATACACAACTCACATTTAAAAATGAATAAACTTCAAAGGTTGGGTGGAAAAGGCAATCAGAAACTGACACTTGTGAGTTGACTGTGAGGTTGATAAAGTGTCAGAGGGAAGGGGTTAAGTAAACAACTTGAAGTCGTCTATCACCGATAGTGTATGTTAAGCTTCAAGATGCTGTTGTGAGTTAGACACGGTGTGATAAAGTGGCCGATTGGACGAGGATCACTATTGCCTGCTATTGTGCAGTGGCGACAGTAAAGTCTGTTTATGAGGATTGTTCAGTAATGTCGAAATCATCTTATTCCATAACAGGGACAGTTGATTTACGGATAGATAGAAGATGGTTTTGGTTGATGCAAGTTGAAAGTCACTCACTCACGATCGCATTCTCGTATTTTCATAGGCGTTTCAGGCAATACCTTTCAAAAGTAGCACTAGACACGAGTTCCTGCCTTGTTGGAGGTCACCAGTAGCGTACTTCCTCCTTAAGGCATGCAGTTGAGCGATAAACAATCGGACGAAACTGTGGCTTCAAATATGCCAATTTAGCTTTGACAAATATAAGGTCTACAGCACGCTGGTTAACAAGAACAGCTCATACACGCGTGAGTGGAATGAAGATCCCAGTCGTGGCAAGAATATGTCCAAGTAGCCAACTCACACAAAAAACAAAATGTGTCTAGTACTTCTCCTATAAAGGAGTTGGGCAAAAATTCCATGAAGATGTGCAAACTGCAATCATTTGTGAGTGATATTCAGCATATCAAAGCTAATTTCCTGATCTTATATCCCAATTCTGGATGTTTGTCTCTAACCTAGAGAAGATTTCCTAAACACGTTTACAGGTTTCCTAGTGACATGAAGCATCTCATCCGAACTTCTGTCAAAAAATAAGTTTTAACTAGATCACTCAAAGTGGTTAATTCGGATCATCAAAACAGTAAGCAGAAAAACGTTGCGGGATGCTAACGCTTCTATTTATCTAGTCAGTCATCTACTAAATATCCACAAAGTTTACCTTCCCATGGTTATTGTGAACTGGATCGAAGAAACGCAGTTTCCACTTAAAGAAAAAAGTCCATTTATGCTAATGTGGATGAAATCTTAAGGTTTTTGAAATAGCAAATCAATGGGATTATCACGCTTTTGTGAGTGCTTCCCGTGTATGTTAAACAGCAATAGTTAGCACATATGCGGGGCTTTTCATATTATTGATGTTTTATACGCAACGAATAATGGTTAAACTTTTGACTTGTTTAAACTGCTTCACACAAATCTTTCAACCAGGCAAAGCGAATAAAATTCTTATTTCGCTAAGTTCAGTCTACTTGTACGGAAAATATATATAACATGTGGTCAGCAGAAACGAAAACGGGTCGCCGTTGAATTTCACACTTGAGGCGCCAAAGTTATTAGTTCCAAGGCAGACGGACATGCTGAGTAAACAGTATGTGCACATACACGACTGTACGGCGCCCACCACCCAGTATTGCTTACTGACTGTAAAGACTTGGGAGTGGCACAACAGCAGGCCTCAAGCGTTGACAGGGTTAGGTTTCTGTTCTTCTTTCTGTTGCTATTATCTTTTGCGACAGTGCACACATCAATCACATTGGCATGTACCCAGTCAGTCTTTGTCATAAGCATCTATTCTGCCGATACGCAGGTCATCGTAGGTACATATGAGGTGATAAGATACGTGAGATATATCATTTGGGTATTACACGATTTTGACCAGTCTGAGTAACATTTGCAGTGTGCGGTAACAAACGCGTGTTGGCCGAGGATTGTGGGCAAGTAAAAGCTTTCTGTCATTTTTGACTTACTTCATTTTGAGCGTGGTCATTGGTTATTGGCTGATGCAACACTGAAACCGAATATTCTTCAGTCTTGGTTGAGTTTCTCTTGACAGTATTGTAGTACTACTTCCAGAGATGTCTACGTGTGACCATAACCTTCTTCATTGTTTCCTGTTCTGTTTGTAAGTAGTCAACAACGCAAATCTTTCCGACTCTACGACATTGCGTTTGCACTGGGTCTCATCTGTAAGGACTCGGTGCAAACGACAAAAATTGTAAACATTTAACGTCCTAAATGATTGTGCGGTACACCGAACCTTACAGTGGCCTGTCTTGTTGTCTGGTGAGTCGGATGATCGGTCGTGTATTCATGATTGAGAGGCAGAAGTACATTATTTAATGCAATTTGAAAGGTTATGAATGCAACGAAATGAGTTTTAGTGGTAATATCCAAAATCACGTTTACTTGCCGTCGTTACTGAAAATAATATCAAGCACTTTTGTTTCGGTCGTAATTAGGAATTGACATTCACGATTGACGTCTGCTAGTTTGTGTTTTATCTCGCATCTTTATGACTACCAGTCAGAAACTGGGGAAAAGTTTTAGTAGACTAGTGATGTGAGGAAGTAGGAAGTGGAACTAACACTGCCCATCAAATTACGCCAAAGTGTACACTAATGAGTTTGAATTTTGTATACATGAGACACTGATTTCCTAGTCCTGGTTAGCCAGTACGATACTATCTTCCAGTTTGGAGGGTTTTGCCAAGTGTTTTAACTGCCATACTTTCTCAATTTTGTGATTGTGGATGCAGATTGGGTGTTAACTGCCTACATATCAATCTGGTAAGTCAGACAATGGCCAAGGCAGTTGAAGCAATTGAACGAAATATTTCTGACCACACGAGGTTACGTTATGTAATCGAATGACAATAGCCTCGGCAGTGGTCAACATTCGCTGACGAACGGGTTTCGACCGGTTCGCTGAAACCCTGTAGATAACTGTGAACGATCGATCTATAGTGACCTGATGATCGCTGTCAGCCATATGACCTACAATAGCATTCTTGGTTAATTTTCTCTCGTCTGACTCGATCCGTGCTGAATGATGTTTGCTGATTCACCTGGACAAGTATCGAGTCGCAAGACCTACGTAATTTGCTGAACAATCGCAAACGAACGAGTAAATTACCACAGCTGAGTCGTGTACCGGCACTTTATCCTTCAGATTTAGAGTGGCGAACTGATGAATGAGATAATCAGTCTGGCTGCGTTGAACGTTCTCTTAAGGAGACTAGTAAGTCTACGGGTCAGTGATTCAGTCAACTTATCTCACTTGTATGGCAGTCGCATGAACATGAGCTTTCTATCAACCCCTTGAATTTTATTTGATTTTTGAACTGCTTTCATATGTTTGGTCACCAAATTGTCAGGGTAGTTATTCTTTCGTGGAGTATAGGTCACAAACTATAGCTTGTGTTCGAAAGCATCTGCTGAATAGATTTTTGTGGATTTATCCGGCAAACATTTGACAAGGTTTCCTTTGTACTTTAAGTCAGTAAAACTATGAAGGTTATTGTATTGACCTGACCAAATGGTCTTACGATTAACGGGCGTTTCAAACTTCAATCAGTCCTTCTACTCAAAGAGACGTTCAGGAATTGGAAAGACCCACCTGACTCCAGTTCTGCGGTAGAACTTACCAGTGGATGTGCGTAGTTGATGTCCTTAAAAATCTCGTCTATGTTGACGGATGAATCTGTGATAGCGTATGTATCCTCAACATATACGTTATTATTCAAAGGTTTATGGGACATTCACACCTTGCTGTGAGTGAATGGTCCCTTTGTAGAAACGTGTACTACTTTCTAAATGAACAATCCAAAAACTGGTGTCAAATTTGTTCTCGTGAACTGCAGTTAACAGTGTGGCACAAACTATCATGGTAACTGCAAATAACACAAGTTTGTTTTTCATCAAAAACAAAATAAACATATGAAGTAACGTGAAAATGCTGAGGCATAAGGTTCATGGGATCCACAAAATAAAATATTGATTTCGAAGGGTATGAGCGTAATACACATTTGACAGTTTAAGATAGAAGAGGAAATCGGTTGATATTATCAGGTTTATAAGTTTTACAGTCATATGACCATACACGTTGAAAAGTTAAAGACGAACTGAAAGGAAACTTAGACAGAACTTGTCAAGCATACTACTGGATATTTTGACGTTTGATTAACGACTCACTAACGCCAAGTAGGGAGTTGTGCCTACCTTCATTCTGCCGTATTGCTTCCGGTGTCAGTTTTGGAACAATCGGCAAACGGTCGACACAATCTGGACGCCAATTTTGTGTGTGCCTAAAATATGATTATAGATTCATCTACTGCTTGCACTTTTTCACATACTTTGATGGGATATATTTTGGAGTGGCTACATCCTAACTTCAAAAAAGTGTTCGATTCAGGCAGACTGCATTGAAAAATGTCCTCTGAGGTAGCTGTTTAGCTCGAACAACAAGTGACGAGAGTGGTCGAGGATCCGGTATCGTAAGGTTAACACTTTCCTAAGTGGTCGAAGATTCTTTGGGAACTCTCCATGTCTAGAAAGTTTATTTGTACACAGTACAACCCAGTTTGCTTCTGTTTATTGTCAAGGACCGCATTCTCTTCGCTTTGTTACACGTTCTGGTGGGCGCCACTCTTATGAAATTCACAATTTAACAGAAGCGAAGGACGAAATAGCTGTGGAATTTTGGGCTGGAAGAGAATAAATAACCGAAGTATTATTACTGAACCTCGTGGTACACTGCCAGTTGGACAATACCAGTCAGAAGTTGCACGGCTGACTAAGATAGGAAAGTAACGTATTGAAGGCGTTCTTTTATTCCTAGGCCCAGGAGATTAAAAACGTTTTAGTTGTGCAACAAAATTTGTTTGTTTTTCTTGAAGGACAGTAAAAGCTTGTAGCGCACGAAAATTCTACCCAGGATTCACACTTACTGTTTGGCAATACTGCAAATCGACTTAGGTGGTCGCGTAGAAATTCATCACCTGAGATCTCCATGGTCGTTGGGGCACAGAACAGTAAAGAAATTACCTCCTCACTAAGACCACTTCCTTTATATCTCCATGACGCTGTGAGGTTTGAGAGATTACTCATCCCACGCAAAATGGTTAGCTAATCCATGAAGTCGATGCCATGAATGCTCAAGAATTCTCAGAACTGCGTAGTGTCGAACCACGAGTTATTCATAGTGGATAATACTCCAGATTGCATTCTGGTAATCACCCCATCGTGCGGCCTAAGCAGCCCATTTCACAGGAACAAACGAAATGGTACACACAGTAAGTGGCAATTTATCTTTCAAATGGTGGCGTAAAATTGGTATATACTTTCGGAAGCACTGTCATTCATGAGAGGGAAGAAAACGTGGACTGACATTTGTCCGTAATGTGCGGTTTGTTTGGTACTGTGCTACTTACCATATGCATATGATTAAACTGCCCTGGCTGACCGTTTCCAAATAGCACGTTACCTATGGATTGGGTTTTCTCCTCTGTGGTTTCACTGAGCAGATTATCGTGACCCTGTCGACCAAACTGTTGGGAAAAGGAACTTTTTCCCAAAAATTCGCAAAAATTCGTAAGAACGAGATACTTTCAGGTGACTCAGGCTTCATGGTACGACGTATTTTCTTATCAGCGGAGAGAAACAGCTTCAATATTTCCCTGTGGCTTACTGATTCATCTGCTACACATATAATGTCATCTATATCTCTTTTATAAGGAGTAGTTGAGTGGCTCTGCGTTGCTCACGTACCATTCCCAAGGCGTGTCACAAAAATATCGGTCAATAATAACCCTGATGGTAACTCAGTTGCTATCCTGTCCTTTTTTCGGAATAACTTAACGGGAAATAAAAACTGAACATTATAGATTTAACGATGTGGAAACGGCTTCATTCTTTCCATCGTACACTTATGCAGTTACTTCCGCATCAGTTTCCCAGAAGCTCCACTGAATATCTAGGCGGGATATTCGTGAATATGGACGGTACAACAAGCGGGAATATATTTCTCACAAGACTATCGCGTTCTTCCTTGATCACTGCACGTTAAGTGGACACCAGCAGTTGACTCAGTTCTGCAAACTCACTCAGTTCTCTTTATCAATCTGCGGTCCACGATCATTGCAGGTCAAGGTTGCCTATGGGCAAAAGGAGAATCCATCGTCATTCAGATGGTTTTTCGTAAGCTACGTACGCAAGAATAGTTCCATCGAAAAGCTGAATATCCATAACTCTGATGGCGTTGGAAGAACTTTTCATAGTGGAATAAAAGAGATGTAAAGACTACATCTTGCTAAAACCTTGTGATGGTGGTGAATCATTAGTGTTAGAAGAAAAAGTTAATGATTACTGATAACCCTTGTAACAACCACACAAAAGTTTACGTGAGGGATCACGTGAACTTAGCTCAAACCTTCCAGATCCGCCTGTAAACAGTAGAGAGCGGAGAAGCATAGTTTAATACCGGCATTATCAAGACAAAGCGACTAAAAGACTGAATAGCGTTGCGACACACAACAACCAGTGGGTGTGATTGGTCCCAAACGAATGATCAGTCAGAATGCCGCAAAGCAACGGGGAACATTATCCCGAATGCGCCAGTTTATTCACGGTCAATCCTAAGGCTTTGGAGAGAGACGTTTGTCTCAAACATCTCTCTTTAGCAACAACATAGAAACTTTGGATTGACCTGAAATGGTCTAACTAACGTCCTCGTTTCCTGGGACCATTTTCAAGGTTGCATAAATCTACTGTTGGGTGGTGCATGTGAAGCTGAACTGGATGTGAATGCTGTTAGTAGACTGGAAGTGTTCATCTGTTTTTTAGCAAAAAAGACGTTCTTGATGATATTCACTGCGTTGATACTTATCTTTCAGAGCCACATGTGTTCGGTGTGTCAAACCGATCATTTGAGGTTTGTTTCTAAGTCAAATGAAACTGTGAACTGACGGTTAATGATTAATGTAAGCTACCGGTTTGGTTGTTTGCTTCCCCACTTCCAAAAGTGCACTGTGTCCGACATTGCGCAATTGTTATTTACACTAGCGTGAGCGAATGAAGGTTGTTCCATACGAGTATATTATACAGGATCGGGTTTGTTGGCTGTAGTGCATCAGACACATTGTATGGTTTTCTTCCCAACATTGCAGTAGATTGTACAGGACTGCCCCCAATATTCGGATTGTATTCCGCCATAATTGTAGAAGAATCATTGAATCACGTTTTTCTTACTGACAGTGACAAACAAATATGTCAGCGGAACAGTCCGTTTATCGTTGGGTTACTGAATGTATGGCGGAGAATTGGCGTGTTCAAAGTTGTGTAGGTCAGAAAAAAAACTTTAATTGTTCATGGCTGCAGGACACAAACGCATCGGAAAAACTGAAAAGATAGAACAACCGCCAAATAAAATAGTGCTGGTTGTCATCGCACGCTGCATTTTAAATTTTGCCGGCCGATTAAAATGAGCATCGACCACAACTCGGTGGTTGGTTCCATTGGTGGACCAGGAAAACTGACATGCAGGCGAGACTATGGACTTGTTGATTGGGACCGCAATGAAACTTTTAATTGTCAGTCTAGATACAACAACGACACAAGGCGTACCGCTGCTAGAAGCCGTCAATTTCATCTGTGACTACATGTCTAAAACCGGAATCGGTATTGGTTTACCACCACTGGCAATGAAAGAGCATTGGATCCGTTGCATATTTGCTGTAAAACTGCTGTTCAACGGTGTGCTGTATCGGCAGACAGATGACATAGCAATGGGATCACCCATCGGACCTCTCCAGGCCGATAATTCATGGGAAAGCTTGAACGTACTAGGCTACAGTCCACCATCAACCAGTTCAATCAATACCACCAATACATAGACGATATATTTATCGTAGCCAGTTAGGATACTAACATTCACACAGTACTCGATATATTCAATCGCGCCCATCAGTCAGTTAAGTTTACACTCGAGGCGGAGACTGAAAACAAGGTATCTTTCCTAGCTATCCGCTTACATCGACGAATAGACGGTACTACTCAACGCAGAATTTACCGCAAGAATACGTGAACAGATCAGAACGCAGACTTTCACAGTTTTGTACCCCTAAAACAGAAGAGAAATCTAGTGGGCTGCCTGATTGATAGAGCATGCAGAATTTGTTCAGCGGATACGTTAGAAAGTGAGCTCGAATTCATAAAGAACGTACTTCATGATAACGACCATCCGGAACGAGTTATCGCCAGAAGTGTGATCAGAATATCACCTAAACCTGAAGCGCATGACGTAAGAAAGAAGCCGGTGTTTATTCGAGTACCCTTTAAAGGTGAAAACGTCACCGAATGGTTGACAAACAGGCCCAACCAGACAATCAGCAGGACCTATGCTACAGCTGAACTCCGTATTCAATTCTCCACATCCCTAATTCTCAGGTTTTATAACGAAGATAGACTGACAGTTCAGACCTGATCCACGTGTATTTACTCATTCACTTGTTTCTGTGGAGCAGGTTATATTAGTTGAACGTCAAGGCAACGTTCAAAACGAATCCGATAACACCATCCACGGTGGCTGGAGCACGGGGAATCACGATCGGTCAAAAGTGCTATCCTCGCCCGTCTGGTTGAAAGTGGACTGGTAGGAGACGCATCTCCTAACAAAGTAGCAAAGGCCAATCACGTCATATCGACTGACTGATCCGGCCTCGAGTGAACTGACATGTTTTAACTCACTCAGCTAATCAATCTCACTCAGTTAATAAGACTGCAGCTGCGCGATCGAACGCCTGTACGTTATCTGAACTGTTTCCTCGTGTTCACATTCTGACACCCTTTATAACGTGATTTGTTCTAACACTCTGACTGCCAGTTATGATCGTCTCGATTGATTTGCTGTGCATCTTGTTGGCTATGTATGGTACTAATTTTGCCCTGTAAATTTAGAGCCTCTGTGGTCTAATTCTGACTCGTCTCGCCCTTCCAATAAACGTTGTTTTCGCATCTATTCTCTTTCTCGGTTCTGGGTCAAGCGAGTGAGCGCGTAACAAAAGGGACGATCCAATACACAGTAGATTTCAACTTGGAGAGAAGTCCTAGTCGAGGAGTCATCGATCAAAGTTAACAGGGCAGTTACTGTGTCTCCTATCGAGACGATCGGGCAACCTGATCATTACTCACAAGCGAAAGTGGTTGGGCGTTCACA
>JTDE01003461.1:13206-40661 GCA_014338405.1 Paragonimus skrjabini miyazakii
TATCAATCGTGGACCGCAGTCGCCAAACCACTTGGACGATAGGGCTGAGCGACTGCACCAGATATTTGCTTACACCCATGTGCCAACATGCCTGACTGTTGTTACGGCGGTGTGTCATGCCTGTTCATTCAGCCGACCCGATCTAGAGGCCTGTTTGTTTGGTAAGCCTTTTGATCTGAGGCCGATGCGACGGGAAAAATTCAAATAGTCTGACATACCACCCACTCGGGCTCTATGTGTGCTAATTGGAGTAAGCCCTAGGAATCGGACTCCGAATTCTCTACCGGATCCATAACTCTGAGTCGATCGGTATAGACCCTGATAATCAGGAGTTGGTCGGTTCTTACGGCGTGAGGTGACGGATGCGTCGGATGTGGGTGATGAGTGAAACTGGCTCGCCTGTACCCGGTTGACACGCCGATTGAGGTGCAGACTATCACGTTCACGGTGTGCACTGAGCGTGTGGTTGTGTGTAGATCATAGAACGCACACGATCAACACCGCTAAACAAACGGTTGTATGCTTGTTGGCATTCGAGCGCAGATATCGGTCGTTGTCCTAACAACCGGATGTGTCTCGGGTGTGGGAATCAAATGACGGTCCGAGTGCTCTCGTGACAACTGAAGGCAATGCCGAATCACCCACACTAATCGATCAATCGGGATGTGTGAGACTGGTCAATCCAGAGCATGTTCGCTTCAGGTCCAGGTGACCAGCGTGTGATTTACACGGGACGTATCTTGTCGTGTGAGTGGTTGGTGGACCTGTTGGCTACTGCCCTAACAGAACAGTACAGATTATCTGTGACCAGCCGCATTCCAGCATTATGGCTGGCTGAGACGATGGTGGATACTGCAAGGCTGAATGTGTTAAGATGTATTAGCTGATAGCTTACACTGAACCATGCTGTCAAGTCAAGAATAGAGACCGACTGTTGGATACACCACCTATCCGCATTGTTCTCTGACAATGTGCCCCGGGTAGGTGTTAGCCTGTACTCTTGCCAACCTGGGAACTGCATGCAGGGATAGCGGCTTTGTTCATTCCCTGTATCGAGCGCATCCGTGTCCCGCCCTCGTAAAATAAAACTATGCGCTTGTCTGTTATCCTACCCTTGTGCATTTCATCCGTGCTACTCCCGTTTTTCGTTGAATCTTAGAGAAACTGTTTTGGACGCAGGAATGTGTGATCGAGATGCTTTACACTCGAAGATATGTAGATATAAAGCTCTTTTGACTAACTTTATTTTTGCTTTGCATCTCCATCCTATTTTTACGACTACAATTAGTTGTGATAATGATATATCACCAAGTTCCCTTCTTCTTTGCGAAACTCCGGAATTGATCAAGTTTTCCACACTACCACCACCACCACCATTCATCGTAGGAGGCTTACACCTGCATTCATCTGTGTGGCATGTCCATTCACGTGATTCGCCATCCATCGATTGCCACTTTCTTCACAGCGTCATCTTTGTCTACGTCTTATTAGTAGGGGGCATGTAGTTTTCCTGATTGATCACTTTTGCTTTGGCCTAATGGAGTCTGTGGGTTATTATGAAAGAACAACTCACAGTCTGACTGTATGTTCATTTCTATTTCCTACAATCTACCGTCTTCTCGTAGAGACATTTTCATCTGTCCTACCTGCTAGTAACTGTTGTTGATGTAACACTGGAACCGCAAACAGCTATTCTGCATCGACTCATTTTATGACATGTTTTCCAAGTTATCTTAGCTTTACTGCAACTTTCATTCCGACGACGATGATGGTGGATTTCCTTTCTTAAATTAATCTGTTCCGTTCAACAAGGAACTTCTGTAGGACGATCAAAATCAAACTACTTCGTCTTCGTTTGATTGATAGAGGACGGAGTGACTTCGGCATTTCCTGTTTACATCCGAAACCTGCTATTGATGAAGCATTATAATCATTGAACCAATTTCGTTTTTTTGCTCAAGTATAACCAGACAGTGCGGTTTGTTCATGCGGACGCCTTTTCCTCGCTGATTGCACATTAGTCCACTAACCAACTAATTGACAACGTGATCATTTCTTCTGTGGAGGTTGACGCTGATGTGAAATACGTGTTTAATGCGTCCATGAGGAGTTCGCCTGTCACTTCTACTATGATTCGGCGTGCCACTCATTCAGACCCTGTCCTGCAATCGATAACGTAATGTTCACGCACGGGCTGACCTAAAGAGTTACGTGCAATTTACAAACCATACTTCCAACAGCGTGATGCTCTAACGGTTGTGGACGGATGTTTGATGTTAGCGGATCGTCTAGTGGTACCACAAATCTTGAGAAAACGTGTTATACAAATGCTACATTGTGCTTACCACGGCATAACACGTATGAAAGCTTAGGCACATAGTTACGTGTATTGGTCAGGGACCGACTACAACACTGAGAGCACGGTCAAGTCGTGTGAACAGTGTGCACGTGCTGCGAAAGTACCGGTAAATGTTGAGTTGCACTCCAGGCCTCGACCAGATGGTGCCTGGATAAGAGTTCATTGCCGACTTTACTGGTCCACTCAACGGCCATTACTCTCTCATCCTTGTAGATGACTTTTCTAAATGGCCGGAGATCGTTCCATTACGCACAATTTGCACGACTATCACTATTTCGTGTCTAAGTCGCATATTTGCTCAGTTAAGTTTTCCAGAAACGCTTGTGACTGACAATGGTACACAATTCACGATATCATGCTTCCCGTCAAGCGAGCGGGACAAGGCAACATCAAGACGGAGAGGCAATTTAACCAGCATCATGAAACCAGGGCTTGAGAATTCCATCCAGGTGACCCAGTATTTTTTTCTAAAATTCCATGGTAATGGATGTAGTTGGGTACCGGGAACTGTAACTCAGCGTCGAGGTCATGTGTTATATGAACTCACCGTCCACGGCAAGAAAGAGACTCATCACATAAACCACATCCGACGACGAGATCCCAACATCTGCGATAGACCAGAAGACATCAGTGAATTACCTCTCGATATTTTGTTAGATACGTTTGAACTGCCGACAAACACGACTGAGAGTAACACGGAAGAAAGCGTTTCACGAGAAAACCCTATCATTGAAACACGCCATTGACGACGAGCTCGGACATCAATAAAACGCCACAACATGGACCCTTCTAAAAGGTCGTACGAATAGTGTACATCTTAACAGAGGAGGGTGTTGGATCGGAATCGGCAGGCAGTCACGCACTTACACGCCCACGCAATCACGCGTCCTAACTTATGTCAGATAAGTCATGCAACAAATTAACCAATCACGTGCACAAGCGCTTGCCGATTCGTCAGTTAGTTATTGATCGTTTGCCTTGGGCTATTCATTTTTTATATGCCTGTACCATCGAACCAAACGATACACTCTGTACTTGGTGTCTTACTAACTCGTGTTCTCCTTACTCGAGCGTGGCGATTTAACAAGCAAAAAAGTGTCTTACTCAATACGCAACGCATAATTTCGAAATCCTTGGTTGTGGAAGGCAACTAAGCAATCTTCTTATACTCCAAGACAACACAATATTTCACGTGGCACCCAAATTTATTAATGTGACCGACCGTTCAATTATCTGCACACGACGGTTATGCTACAAACCTGTAACATCAAGTAATATCGTACTCCACCTAATATTTTTTATCAGAGGCCCACCAAACTGACTACGGCTTATTAAATCACATGGCATACGACGATGTGACGAGTTTTAAAATCAAATATGAATATTTGCTGCTCGTGAAATTTGTGAGCAATAAACAACCGAATTAGTAAAATAAAAGCTAAGACATAAATAACAGGTCATTCACTTCAGAGACACTATGTAGACTAATAAATAGATCCGGAAGTGTGTTTTCTCAATACTCCTAGCAATTGTTAAGTTGGCAGTATATCTAGACGAAATGCCAGTTACAAATAGTAGTTGAGTATCGATTAGTGATGCTGCACATCATGTGTCTGTTTTTCCAAACTATTCATGCTTCTTGCACTTTCTGAATGAAAAATGACGTATTTTCCCCCAAACTATTGATGTCATCTCATTTCTGTTCGTTAAAAATTCTATCATATTTGATAAACGGTGATGAGATTTAACGGGAATGACAATATTGACTAGGTCCTTCCCCCTCTTCATTCTGTTATGATTGGTAACCGTCATTGCTGGTTGATGTGATATCATCACACCTTATCCGTAGTATATGTAACAATTGCAGGTGAAGGAAAGAAACAAAACAGTTTCAAACTTTAACATCCGAATGAGGTAGTCACTTCTATAACATACAGATGATTTGTGACAATAATTTCTATACTCGCGACTGACTGATTGTCTGTGTGTTTAGCACTGCTTTATAAACTGCCAGTATTTCTGAGCCACGATTACATAACGATATCCTGGACGATCTGATTGTGTCTGTTAGTGTGTGGCTGGCGACGAATGGAACGTAATTTTCCATGGCCATCGAAATTGACCTGTCATCATTTGACACTGTTGGCATTAAATACATGGAAAAATCTTGTGTTATATGCTGACACAAGCACCCATCATTCCAGCTGACAAAAACACACTGCAGCTTAAAGTGAGCTGGCACAGTACGTGTGAGCAGGCTTGATAGGTTGAGTGATTATCAACGTGATGAGTAGACGAACTCCTAGTCAGCACACTATGAGGTCGTTGGATCGGTACATATGGACGCCGATATTAGTACGTGATCCACCTAACTGAAGAAATGCATTCAATTTCAACATATTATGGCCTGACCACACTGATTTCTTTGTCTTACTACTAACACCTGCCAGTTTCCCATTGTACCCGTTATTAAATATCATATTTACAAACCTCGCTTCTTCGTACAACCGATTTGTTGTGAAAATGATGCTAGACTATGCAGACAGGTTCTCTTTAGACTGCTTTTGTAGCCACCGACGTAACGCCAGAATGTTGCAAATGCTTCAGTGGTGAAGACGTCAGAAACATTCGATCACATTTTGGTCCGTGCCCACAGAGTACAATGAGGTTCGGTTGACCTAAATTAAAAGCATCTGAATACTCACCATGAAACACGTTTTACAAACTCTGGTGTATTCTGTGAGGAGGACGAGCGGTTAGTTTATATTACTCGCACTCCTACTCAGTGGTCAAGTAGGGTCTGCTATTTGGATATTGAAGTAATGGGGAAAATACAAGGAACAGCGGAGTTCACTCTGGTATGAAAAGGTGTTTCCCCACACATGAACTAAGCAGTGGTAACCGTAGCAACCGTGACATCCTTGGGTCATTGCTGTACGCAACTGTGTGCTTGTTATGGTGTTGAAACTCATACATCATGTTACTGATGTGTACAGTCATCATGTTTCGGTTTTTCGAATAAACGGTCCTTACGCCATCCGTGTTCTTGGCTCAAAACACTATAACACGTGACGTAAAGGGCACGTGCAGTTCCTAGGGCTGTGCATCATTGATGAGCTTTAACAAGGGTAAAACTGGAGTAAAATGCTTCGTTTTGGAAGGGGCTTGCCGGCAGTTTCGATGAGTCCGATTGTTGTGAGCTGTTATTAGTAATATTCACTTTATAATAACCGAAATCCCCTACTGCTTCTCAGTAATTCTGAAGGACTGAAGACAGCCGCTCTCGGTAATCTTGGTCAATTTGGCCAATTGCCTGAAATGTTTCCAATTATATGTGATAATCACAAGTCAGATAGGTCAATAAATGTCATAGGCAAGACGGATCACAGTCTACCAAAGGAAAGCAGGAGTTCTGATGAGTGCGTGAGTGTCACACGTGTTATTAAATGCTACAGTCAGTGTCGCAGGCTCACGACTGCGCAAACTTTGGGTGGCTACTGGATAGTTGGTCAATGGAGGTGGAGGGCTCGTTCGTACTGATTTTGATCACACTGATATGGGCTACGGAGTTTCATGGCAGTAGCCTCTTTGCTGATGACAGTCACACTCTGACAACTACGAAGTTGGCTTGAGGAACCATGTAGGTGATTCAGAGTACTTCATTCAGTTTTACTTAGCGATCATTGTTAATCAAGTAGCAACCATTCCCATCAGAACTGACCGTTCTCGAATGGCTGCAAAGCCATTTTTGGGGCTTAAACTAATCGTTTCTGGCAAATCTCTTGTGACTTTCCCGGAAGTAACCGGTTTAACATCGATAGCAAAGAGAATAAACACACTCTGTCAAAGATGACCTAAGTAAACTACTTCTCATGGTTAGCACCAAATATCTGGCTATTGTTACACGTGCCACAAAATAAGTGCTTGTAATTGCATTTGAAATTCGGCTGCTGATAAACTCGCTGTCATCTTCATCCTTGCATTATAAAAGAGGCTCTCATTAGGTGCTTTTGGACAATTTCTTGTATCCTTTTCGATTGCGTGATCCTACCTAGGAACTTTTGGGAATGCCAATTCTAGCTGGGGATGTCACGAATATGCTAAATTTCATCTTGCAATGTATCTGGCACCTTAATCTTTTTTGCGCTCTGTTTATTAATCAGTTAGTCACGTTACGCTTTTGCTTCGAATGAACGAAGTTATAAAAGTTCGCTTGTTGATTGTTTCAGTATTTTCTCCCGAATAAATCTATGGAATATCTTTTTCTTCACTTCTCCTTCTATTTCGACATAACGAAATGTATGGTCTACGTAGCGCCAACAGCGTGGCGCAGGTCACTTGTTTCCAGTTTGCCTATGAATATATCAAGCAGCGCAGAGTTTATGGATGAGCTCATCGTTCTGCCCGTACAGCTGTCCACTGAACTGAAATTGGATTTTTAAGTTACTGTAGAATACGGAATCTTTTAGGTTGGCGATGTGATTTCTATATCGAACTGACGGTTTTCAGTGCGACCAACAAGTAGTTTTTTCAGCAGCACGTTCGTGGGTGGTGAGGTTGAGTTTCGTGAAGCAGTCCTCTGTAGGAACGAATAGTAGGCGGTAGTTCATCAAAACTGTTACCCTCAAATATGAAATAGATAAGTTTTTGATACTCCAGTGCTACGGTACTCAGGTTTATCAAAATTTGACAGGGTTAGTGGCATAAGTTGCAATAGTAACACGTATAATCGACACGTCAAACCAGTTATGAAGCTAGTGAGTACTGACTGGTGGTTGGAATGAGGTGATGAAACTCTGATATACTCTGAGTGCAAAGTGACACGCGGAATGTAGCTTATCAGACAAGATATGGTGACACTAACCATTAGCACATCGACCAAATTCCCGTAACAGACAAAAACGTCCTAGATCCATGTTAGTTTGCTAGAAGAGGCATTATCCAATTTGTTCTCTAATGGGTTTAACCTTTGAGAAGCTTGACAGAAACATAACAGTGAGTGACCTAGTTAGAATTCTGTGATTCGAACCAAGCAACTTTACAATATCGAGAGGTCCTTGAACATCGTGTGTTTTTGTGTGTTTCTGAATGAGTTGAAGGCCTTATTAGTTCTTGTAATCAGATCTTCAGATGATGAAGTGTGAAACTATTTTTTCCACCGTTGACCCTTCAAGATAAAATACCAGTACTCTTTTTAGAAATGTACATTTGCGGGGCAAAGCTGGTTAAATAAGCAGCGTTAAGTAGACGATGCAAACCTTAGAAAAGAAGGAAAGTATACCATCAAGGAAATCATGTACGATCAAATAACGCTGGATTTATTCTCCACACAATGTGCACATAACCACGCATAGCACATACAATCCGTGCAATTCTATTACATCCATACTATAATCTACAGTATAATGCATGTTTTTGGTATTCGTAGAAGTAAAGCCTGTAACTTGGAATTTATCCAAGGAGTGACTTCTAGTTTAGTGAGTACCCGTCTGTTAGCGACGCCGCCTAATCGATCAGCGCTACACAACGAGAGTCGTCGATCTTATCGGCGCTCAATTGTATAAAAAGTTATCACATTCACCACGTCTGCTTAACGTCCGTGAACTTGGACAGTATCAGAATCTCTCGTAGGAAGACTATCCCAACAACATTTTAAGCCCATGATGCTGAGCCACTAAGAAGCATTGTCACCTTAACGAGTAAATTGAAGACGCATTGGGAATATGGAGCAGTTTTACACGGAATCTGTTTGCAGTGCACAACTAAACAGGTGTAAGGTCTTACATCAGATTCGTATAGGCTATCAAATTGAATGTACATCTGTAACCTGTTTGGTTATTTTCGTAGCATGCTAACATCCGAACTCAAGGAAATTACATCCACTTCTACGTTTGTAAATCAAGTAGATTAAAATTGGTTAACGTGCTACTAAAAAGTCAACGGGAAAAACTGATATATATATGAAAACATTTTATTTTGGTTTTACGTTTTATTTAAAATTTTGTTAATGAATTCTCTACTGATAACCCTGATATCATAACCAAACCATAAAGATGGAGGTGTTCTGCAATCTGATTAAATTGTTTTCAATGAAAAACTAGGCACAACTTTAAAATTTAGTGTTTTCGGTTGTGCATCTAAACTCTTCAAGGACATTTCTGTTTTCCGGTTCTATCTGTTTCCAATTCAGTCAGTTGTTTTGCCATTGCCGGTTCTCTGTTTAACTAACGGAGTGATCACAGGACTGATAACCTTCATTGCCCGAGTGACCTCGAGAGCACTTCTTTCAAATCTTGGCAGTTTTAGTGTAGGTGTAGCAGAAACATAATTTCGACTTTCAGTTAGATTCAACTGACAAATAGGATAGACATGCTAACATTTAACATTCTGATCAAAGAACTTCGTGACTAGATGATTGAAAGGAACATATAAACCATGAAACTTGAACCTCAGTGAACATATTTGTTTTTGATAACGTTTCCTCCTGAAGTGATATGACTATACGAAATTAAGTGTCTCCTATAAAACTATTTGTAGAACATTAATAAGAGACAGGGTGAGTGATTACATGCCAGACACAGCTTCTCTGTGGTGAAGAACACAACCGAACTAGACGACATTTAGTCAGTGTCAATTACAGTGAGTCGGTGAGACGAAGCTGACAGTATGGTAAATAGTCAGTGTGAATATCCTGATAGATTACGCTCCCTTTTTGTGCTACATTCCCTTCTAGACAAACAGATTCCATCCATCCGATTAACTAACTGCCTTATAATGCTATATGATTCCCGTTCCTTTCCCGGGACTGCTCCAGAGGTTCGGTATTAACGTAGCTCATCGCTAGGCAATTCCTAAGAAGAATTCGAGAATACCGACTCACTTCACTTTGCCGGGAAACAGCAAAAACATTAACCCTTTAGTTCTGGCCTATGTGTTCGATTACTGATTGTAGTAAAGAGAGGTTGACATCGTCTATCGGCCCCGTGCCACCACATGACGAGGGTTACAAAGCCACATCTTGCCTATAATTGAGGTGGTCGCAATTTGGTCTCTTCGCCTGGATTTGCGTATTCAGAGGTAATTCAATTAAGTGTCGGGGATGTACCGCATTCTAACTCCTTGAACTAACAATATGTAAAGAACTAGCTCGGGACGAAGTCTAGGTTCAATGCAGTACGATGAGAAGACCGAGAGATACGGATACAGTTGCAGTTTGTTTCAGATTACTAACATTTTTATGGACTTCAGTATGTGAAGTGAGTAATTAGATGATGTAAAACAGCGATTCACCAAACACCGCGTTTTTCAGGTGCGTGAATCACTGAGGGTTCACTCATATGAGAGTTACGGAACTGATTGCTTCAGGGCGACCACGATTAGCTAAAGTCTCGCCATGCCAACTTTAGAACGTTATGATCTGGAAACAGTAGTCCAGGGAGCTCGAACCATCACGATGTTTAGTCAAATATGATCCAAAGTATGCGAACAATATCGACCTCGTTTCAAGTACCTAACTTCCCTAACGCTGTCATTCGCTGTTTGTGTTCCTAGCCGAAAACAGGTCGTGCTCGGCAGTTTCCAATCCCTTGGCTTTTGGTAACCATACTATCAGTGTCATCCTGATCATCAATTACCGTTGTATAACTGCGAAAGCCAGTTAGGAAACCTTGTTAAAAGCGGTTCTATTCAAGTACTTGGTTGTTCACAGAAGTTGGCATTTGAATCGCAAATGGTTCATCACCAAACAAGGAGACATAATGAACAACCTCCACGCTCGAACCCAAATGCTCGAACATCTTGACATTGATGGTACCACTTTGTTCGAATTGAGCGTTCGCAACCTAGATTCCAAACTCGGCAAGCGAATGTATACATGAGTAGTAAAACTATACTACCAACATCTGCACTATTGGCAACCATCAAGAAAGGTGCTGGTCGCCAAAAGGTTTCATAATTGCATGAAAAACACGCTCCCCGAAACAATCTTCTATGTAACATGTGTACTGAGTTACATACAGGAAATGCTAATAAGATGGTGAAAGGAATGAGTGCGTACAAGAAAAACAGTAGAGTTTGTCTAGTTGGGAATTATAGCTTGGCCCTAGGAGCATGTGTGCCATGTTTGAATGTTTGAATTCTTTCTTGACGTACGAAAAAACGAGATATACAGTGAAATTGGGGGGGATGTGGACTGGCAGTAAACAGATGAGTACGCGTCCACACTTTTGAAATTTCACACTGTTTGTAATGCCTATTCAGAAACAAATAAATTCTCAGGTCAGATTGCTTTGACTGTCACAGCATTAGTGGTCGATGCATGAAATTATTTGTTTGCAAAGTCCAGTCATTTTGCCGATCTTTGTCATGATCACCTACAGTAGCATTTATGTGACTTTTGCGTTTGTTCAACGCGCTCCCCATTTATAGTTTATTTGCTTATCAACCGTGTTTATAACATCCCCTCGCGTCAGATTCCATAGTGAACTACCGGCAACCGTCAGTGAATATTTTTGGAGCACCCGTCAGTGTTCGTTACGCTGTCGTGCTCATGCACTCCTACCTTTTTAAAATCAAATATTTGGTCACTTAGGACAATACTAACTGACTGTGAAAATGTCGAGCACTAAAATGACGGATGTTCTCCGCTGTAATATTCAGAGCATGACTATATCAGTTCCATTCGTTGCCCTATTGCCAAAGGGAACGCGCGGATGTATGCCGACTCAGTTAGCTTAAATATTTAAACTGCGTAATGATTTACACACGTACCGTCGGATTCCTTGGTAATAACTACTGATGAATGGATCGATTGGCTGGGATATGGGAAAGGGTGTCAGTCCGTCTAATGTCCTGGCCATCTTGTGACAAAGTATACAGGTGATTGTGTGAACGTACGATAATGTCACGTTTTTAGATCAGATTTCTTTGAAACAAGTCACTTGCCTCGTACTGTAGGTGATGGTCTAGTCTTCGTACGAATATACCAGTACTTGTTTGTTCTCCCGAAGGCCATCTTGGTGCCTCCCTCGTTAGCAGAATTGGACATCAGTTCAGAATCCGATTGACGTGGTACCTACCAAAATGAATCGAGCAGATTTTTATGTAGCTATTAAGTTATGTACTAACAAAAAAGTGGAAGTGATTGCCATCACTTGATACAAAGCTTCGTTTACAGGAGCAATGCACACATTTCCATATGTTTTTGATAGGTAGTTGGAGGGTTTGAATTTATAGGATCTCATTATCACATAATTATTCACAGTTTTTGCATCTCACAGGCTTATTAATCGGGAGCGTCATATTTAGGTTTCGATTGTTATAAAGCATACCAGTAGTGCATAATCCTGCCACGACCGTCATCCGTATGCCAGCCTCACTTTATTGAGGCAGATGTGTTGGTCACTACAAAGCGTTTTTACACCGTAGGAACCAAATAATCCACTTTGTAAGCAGAGACCATTGTTATCCGATTTTAGTGCATAAGGTGTTTGTGTGCAATTGAAGCGTACACGAAAAGACTGCAAGTATGTGCTCATGTTGACGAACATTTCATTTGTTTAACTCGACAACATTCAGGTGTTTCTCTATCATTTTTTACGCTAGGGGCAGTAGTTTGACCTTAGTGCGCATGCGCCTCCTAATGTACTTATATTGTGTTACACCTCCCAACATTTCCTGCAGCTTGATACACATTATTATAACAACCGTAAATGACGAAACGTTCGGATGCAGTGGATACCGCAATGTTTTCCCTAGAACGCGTATGAGAACTGGATCCCAAAGTTATTACGGTACTTTTAACAACGTGGTAAATGAAATAAATTTTACAAACTTCATTTAGTTAAGTTTAAATTGAGCATACTAGTAAACTGCCACCAGTTGGTCTGTCCACGTCCAAGGGTACAAGCATCGGCTGAAGTTAACAAAGAAATTAGAAGCCTGGCGGTCGATGTCTTTGGACGGCGGATACGTGTGAATTGAACACGTATGAACCGGCCGATGAGAAGCAACATAATTGAAGGAGGGTGGTTTGGAAGAGGCCGACAAGCCCATGCGAGGTGATGGCTTGGGCCATCAAATGGGTGGGCAAAACTAACCACACGGCGTCTGTAACGGAAATTTAACCAGAACCTACATAGAAAGCAGTTTGGGTTGGGAAGACCGACACGGATTTCTTGATGACCATTAGAGGTCATCACGAAAATTGAGGACATAATCACTTGATGCGAAGGTAGTCATTTGTTAAGAATTTCAGAGGAACGTTATTTCGTTCTCTTAAACCTTATTAGTATAGATTGGTCACCATCACCCGCAGAAATATTTGAACAGCTCGCTGAAACACCTCTTTATGGTGCCAAGCTTTGGCTAACCATATTACCTGGCTTTAGCGGCAACCATCGGTCATAAAGAGGCAAATTCCGTCAGCGCCTCTGCGCTGGCATCAGTCACGACAGTTTACCAGGCGTTTTCATAGGCTGCGGGTGTGAAGTAAGTTACTCATAGAACTTGGTATGATGTCTTACATTATTGGGTGAAATGAGCCAAATTTAGAGATCAAAGAGCACCTTCAATCACTCACAAGCTTAATACGTCCCTCCTATATAGGTCGCAGAACTTACAGTCCGTGGCGCTGAGATCGAAAAACAATAGACACCGTGCTGATCTTCACTATTCTGGCTGGAACATTTTTAGTAAAATTGCAGGTTGCAGAAATGGTATTGTGAAGTTGAGTGAAACGGTTCACATTTTAATTTCGGCTGCTTTAAATCATTAGGACTAAAGTTGGATCGTCGGTCTTTTGGTGTTACCACGGGATGCGTACTTTAAACTGACCATTGTGGTCATTCAGTTTATGCAGATTGGTTCACATATTCCCCATAAAAGAATTTTGTAGGCTATGCTGTTCGCATGTTCTATGACGCTCAACGCACTGCCAGGTATACGGTTCCCAGCAACAGTACTCCAATTAACGGCCTATTGATAACTGCTACAATAAACTTAACTAAAAGAAATAGATTCTACCTTCTTAGTAAACATCACCTTAAGTGGCAAGTGCCAGAGGTGGGTGGTCATGATTGATAATTTCACTTGCAGAATTAGCATACGACAATAATAGTAGTAGATACTAGTCTTAAGCCTTGGACTTCAACTAGACCACAAAAGCTGAACGGACGGCAGTTTAGCTTAATTCCGGTATGGTCACTGGGTCCGATCACAGTTAGCCTCTAGAGTTCAAATAAGAAAAACCGGACATATGACCATGATAAACTTAGTTGTTCTGTGTCAGATTAGGAATCCTGTTTGTCACTCACGTCTAATTTAAGATTCAGTGAATAAACGGCTGAACAAGCAAATACTACGAAAACTCTGTTCAGTAAGGACAGTCACAAATTATAGTTGGGTTGAACTGACACAACGAGGTGATGTTCGGAATAATAATTAGCTGGCAAACTGGGACAACAACTGGACTGAGGCTTGAATGAATTTTTCGGTTTCTTATCGCAGGATATTGCAAGATAAGTCGCACCACCTATACGGTTGCTCACGTAATCTACATAAACCAATTCACTGAAGTGTATCATGTCTAATATGAGTGTGAATACCCACGAAAATTCTGAATTGGTAACTGTCTACTTGTGGTTTTGCTGAATTCCGTTTTTGTTTTGTATCTAATTGAGAAAGAATCAGACACTTTATCTTTCAAGTACATTTTATGAAAGCCGGGAACGTTGCTTAAGCTGATTTTCTGCAGGGCAACTATAGGACACAGTGTTCATGTAGATTTCTATGGTTAATTCCTCGGTTATCTATACACCAGACGGTCCACGTCCATGCGAGGGGAACGTTCAATTAACCAACAGAAGTTATCATCCACTAAATATATACATTAAATCTTCGGACGCATGAACCACACAAATGTTTTCAGGTTTCCGTGTAATGAAGTAGGCTATCTCACATTTTTAAAACACTTCTAAGCTAGTACAGAAACGGAATATCTTGAGTGCAAAAAAAGAAGTACACTTGTTTTTGCCATGTCTTATTTGTTCGATAACTTCGGAAACGCAGCAACCTCCTTCTCACCCCCCTCTTTATTTCCCCTGATGTCAAATTTGAATCTTTCCAGTTACCCAAATTTCGAATCTTATAGTATCCTATTGGCAAACTTCGCTCCATGTGAGGTAAGCGATTCCTATTTGTTTAAACACTTCAAGCACTGTGTATACGAACCTTCTGCCTTTTTTTCTATTTGATTGACAACCCACTAAATATGCAGCGAGGGGTTTCTTCAGGTACTACCGCTGGTTAGAAGTATTGGTATTTGAAGAAATATTTTTTCACACTGAAATGAGATGGTCTTAGAAGACAGCTCCGAAGTCATTGACTACTATTGAGTGTACACAATAGAACGCTGTCAAAATGAAAGCCAAATAAACATAAACGTTGTTATAACGAGGAATGTCTGTTAATTCGAAATTACCTTACAGCATTAACTGGGCTCTGTATTCATTACAACGGACGCCGTTACAAAGAACGTCTCATTTTAACGAAACTCCAAAACAAACCTTCATTTTTGGTTGACGATTATTCACAACCCGACCAACGTCATGTCACCAGCAGATGTGTTAAGGACTACCGATATATGGATTACATCTATTGCCATAAGTCTACATTGAGCTGTGCTAATCCTGTGTATGAATCACTCACCATGTTTAACTGCCTAAAGTACGTCGCGTTATCGAAAGTAAGCCTAGAATGGAACGGAAAACTGACGAGAATTCCTGACTCATACCATAAAGTATGTTTGATCTGATTTGCTTGATATGAGGGAACGAAAAGGAGCCACGGGTAACTAAACCGAGTAAACAAGAAGTCGAAATGGATAGGAACGTTAATCAGAACAGTTGCGGGAGAAATACCACGTTTGGTTAAGTGAACGAGTGACAGGGTGACAAAATACTTCACCAGTTGATTGTCGTACTGAGAAAGGCGAAATGCCATGGAGATGCCGAACGTCGGTTACATCAGAACCTCAAGAGTATTGGAAAGCAGCTGGTCACATGATAGAAATTTTACACGTGAACAGCTGCCTGGGTCCAAGTCGCTGACATGCGCCCGAAAAAGACGGCCGAGTAGTTCGGTGCAATCAATGAATGATGTTTCACAAAATTTCGCTTAAATCTTTTTGAAATTTTTGGGTACCTAATTAAAAACGGACGGTGGATTATGTCATCTTGGCATCTTTTCTACTTCCAGTGTACTGTCTGTCCATTTTCGAACACAGGTGGCTAGGTCACACGCACCATCACAGGTAAATCGTCAAAATGGTTTCATTATCTCTTTTGTCGGTTTCTATCTTGGTCCACCAGAAGATAATAATGTTAACATGTACGTTAGATGCCATTGTGCAAAAAGAGCAACGAAATTACTCGGGCTCCCAGAAATTGTTTTGTAGGCTGCTCACTATAACGTTTTAACCAGTACAATGGAGTGACAACTCTTCGTTTGATGTAGTACATGAATAAAACCAAAATTGTTACGGAAGATGTGTGCCCGAGCAACGTTTTGTTCGTCCTAGTCAGTTAAATTCATGAAATAATATTAAAATGCATAAAGGAATGTGATTAGGGTTGTTGGGTGCTGGCTGGTAAAGGGTACAGGAGTAAATGGTTCACATACACCAGTCGATTAGCAAATGATTTGAACACTGAATTCAGTCAGTCAATGTTCATTGATTTTTCACACGTGCGAACATAGGAAAAGTGTAATAACGAAACGGTGGGAAAGTGTGGAATCCAACAAGAAGTTAGCAATCACTAGATGAGAGAATAATATGGAGATTCAGTTAGTGGTCGATCTCTGTACAGTGTATTACCACAGTAGTGCTCAGTTCAGTACTATCTGCTTCAATACACACAAACTTAGTTTGTTGGGACACATGGTTTGCTTTTCGGGAAAGACTGAAGAACGTTAGTTTAGAGTCTGACAAACAGCATGGAAGGTTCTCAAAAGATTTACTGTGTAGGCGAATTCGAATCAATGTTTTGCTATAACACTATTTGCAGTTTCAGTGACGGTATTCAAATGCGATTTCGAGATGTGCTGCGAGTAACCGAAAACAGTCTTGCAAACAGTTGGTTCCAATGACTGATGGATAGCTGTTTTGAACTAGTTGAATCTCGTCAGCAGTACGAACGCCGGAGAATCGAAACTGCGACCCGTGAATAAGTGGCAGATTGTAGTCCAATCATTTCTGGAGCTGCGGTAGACGCTTGCTCGTTTGCAGATCAACCAGAAAACATCAGATCGATTTCAGCCTACAAAAGAAAAAACTCGACGGCTAGGGAAACGAAAAAGGGTTATTCATCAAGCCACCACTATTTCTGATTAGTTGATTTCCTGTTTTTTTTCTGCTAAGTTTTTCAGATTCATTGGAGCCTGTAAGACACTGCAGTTGTCAAGAGCACTTAGTCATTCGGGGTTGCCTTTTGTGTGATACTTTATCAGCAACTGAATCATCGAACTACACGTAAATTCTGTTCAATCGAGGTAAATTGAATTTACAGGTCAAATGATATACATATGTCTGCCAATCGCTTACCATGTAATGGCTTAATTATTCTCTGAGTGAGTTCAAATTTTTTTTTGAAAAATCAGAAGTGCCGTTTAAATACAACCCTACGAACAAGACTAACGATGAAATCGCGCCCAGTATAAAACTGTAAACTAATGAGACTTCCCTCTCACGTTTTTCCTTTTGATATACCTTGTTATACCCCGCTTAACGCTTGTGTATTATAGCAGCAATGAATAACGATGTAAAGTCGGGTAATTTTCAGTTTATTGGTTAGGATAAGACGTTTGTCTGACCGACTGCCTTTTGAAGAAAATTCAATTTCGGACTGAAAATTGCGCTTCTGTATTTGGTTTCTGGATTAAAACGAACTTTTAGCATTTAATCAAATGCGGTACATTTTAATTGAGAAAATTTTTATTCGTCATTGAGACAAACTGAATGTTACACTAGACTGGTGATCATTTTTTTGTGTAGCCTTAACTCGATCAGAAGTAACCGCCCGGAAGCAGTTCAACAAATTAAGTATTCCACCAATCTTTCAAAAAGTTAGTTTACTTCAAAGGGTGAAACATAAAATTTGGTATGATTATTGCGTGTTTGATTTTTCAGAGAATTCTACAAAAACAAGCCGCCTGTAGTTGAATTTGAAATACTGTTTGTCTCATATGAATCACATTAGGAATTTCGGGAGCAAAATTTGATGGCTATTACCATCGGTTTTATTTCAAGTTCAACAGGTAGGGTGTTGTAGACCATGAACGTACTTATGTTGATCAAGACGATACCCACCACATACATCTCGGTTATATACCGAAGTCATTCAGAATAAAGTTTGAACTGCTACCGATAATTCACGATAAATAAAGCAGCAAAAAACAATTGGATTATTCTGAGAGTTGTTAGTGAGAACCTACACTTCACGTTTCTTAAATACCACTGAAATGTGGAGCTCGCCTTTCAACAGGAAGATTTTCTGTGGGTCGAACTGTCATCATGTTTTCAGTCTGAGAGTTAAACGCAGCTGATTCCACTTCCGTCTTTGCAGGATACGAAACACTGAGTGAATTTATCAATCAAGCAAGTTGCTCTACAGAATGTCGCCGAACGACTTCGAATTTCCATAAAAATTACATTCATACTGGTTACTGACTTCAGAACTGGACGAATTTTAACTGTGTCTAACGACTGTAGGGTTTACTGACTGGCACCTGACATAAAAGCAAATTATTCTGCAGCAAAATACCGGCTTACATCGAGCGTTTTGACAAGAACCATTCAAAGAACGCTGTACCACAATTGCTGCGCATATGGCATATGTTCAAAGTGAAACTAATCTCGCTCCTGATGGACATCCCAGTGAAAAGTTGAGATGTTTAGTAACCAGAACTAGGCGGTTGTGGCTGGGCCTGGCGTATGGAGGCGTTATTGACACTTTAAAAATTGATGAGCCTTATTATGAAACTCGATGATAAACAATCGCCGAAATGGCTTGTAATGCTGCGGACTTCACTGAACTGAGAGAAATGGATGACAAAGGAGAGTTCAGATGTTGTATCATCAAATTGCACGCAGTTTTATTGTCGCCAGTTACTTCACAGCAGGTACCTGAGACCAACTTCCAGCAAAACTTTCCCTATGTCACAAGTATACGGCTTTTGTTTTGCCAGTTGTATGTATTGCGTTTGACTGCGTGACTTGGATCAAAATCTAATGATAAATCTGTGGAGCATACCTACCCAGCATGTTTAAAAATATACCAGGATGCAAGATTCGGCATCTAGGTTAAACGCTGCCCTGAGACGAGCAGGGTGTTACTTGATTATAATTGCGATCGACCTCATTGTAAAGGACATGCCTCAGTGTTATACAACTGTTTACTATGGGATTTGAATAGACATTTTCTGCAGGCCGCTACGGGTAGAAAACCTCCTGAGGTTTACGTATAATTTTTTTAAGAGTGTTGTATAAATTTCAGTTGTTTTTAAAAATATACAAACGTCTCAGCAAACGAAATGATAATTGGATGTAATCGCTCTAAAGGGAATAAAAGTGTTGTCATTTAGAAAAAATCTGGGTTCTGACTAGACACTGTCCAGCAGTAGAAACAACACATACAAAAGCGGTAAGGTAGGCTGAAAAGCCATACCGAGGTCCTGGGACTTTTACATTTGAACTTCGTCGAAACCGGGTGGTCTGTTAACATTACTATAGTGTACTGGAAGCAAGCTGTTTTCGTTTTCGTTTTTCCCAACGTCTTCAGAGAGTTACAACCTGTTTTTATCCCATTTATATCGATGGAAACAGTCCATCAGCAGTACCGTACCTTAGTATTAGCAATTGCCTCCTATCCCACAACAACTATCCAGTAAAATGTGGTTAGAATCAGCGTTCTCTTGTTGCTTTCCCGTGTTTACATTAAAAAAAAGCTTGAAGTAGTCATTACACCAAAGTGGAAATCTCCTAAATCGATTTTCTGATTTCTTTATATATGTACACACATATATATAATCACTACAGCGTATGAAATTATGACACCCATAATTCTGTCCGATATGGCTTACTGCTTATATTCGCAGATTGACCTTAATTGGTTGACTTTACGTGGACCTTATTTATAATTGATCTCAGCTTCTGCACTCAGAAAAATTTCCTAGTCAGATTATTTTTTAGAAAAAGGCTTGCGTGAACCCAACTGTAGTGTACTTCGTCACAATCGGAGTTTGAAGTCCTGCTATGATTTCCTGATACAACTGTGTTACCCACTACTCGCTTGAACACGCAATAGGCATAACCGATTTACATAAATGTATTTCGACTTCTTCCACTAGATTCCGTTACAAACTTTAACACACGTGTGTCCGTTGTCTCCATCATTTTCTTTACTTAAGCCTCTATTTGTTTGACTTCTACGCGAACTCAGTCTTCTTGTTTCTGAACTAACCGGTGTACCCAATTAGTGATTCTTTCAAGGTAAGTTTTAACATGACCATCAGCTAAGACGTTCATAAATGTCACTATTGGTGTGTACGTTCCCTGTTTTTGTGGCACTACTTATGTGGGCCAAAAGACTTAGGAACTTGTGCAAAGGTATCCGTGATAACCATTTAGCTTGGCTTGATAGTGAAGACACTAAGGTAACTACCGTTGCAATTTTAGAACATCTTTTGAAATAATATTATGCCGCCAACCCGGCCTCTTCTCTTCGTCCGGTTTATGGAGTTATGGGCGGTCAGCCAAACGCCATAAGGTGTCGAATTACGGTCACAGGTGAGTCGTAAGAAGAAACGCGTAGCAAACAAGCTCGTTTTCGGTGTTTCATCATCAGGCTAAATACAACATATTTATATGGGTTCGATAGGGGGGCGGTAGATGACATAATACTGAAGCGAGTGATTTCAGTCAACACTTTCTGTCTAGTTTGAGTCATGAGACTTAGTTACATAACACTGACCACGTGAGTTGTACGAAACCTGCGGGAGATACGTCACATTTATGCAATCATTCTGTTCTGGGTTTGCGCACAAGGCCATGGAAGGTTCAACGTTTTGACTAGCCGTTTTTGAGCGCATAGTGGTGGTGAGTATAGGCGAATTGCAATCGCCACTGCAATTGATAGCATACGACCTCTGACCTGTTTCGATTGTATCCCACATATTCGGTAGATTGGCCTGAACGATTCGGTCCGATTGATCCGATGGTTTGATTCGATCAAATGCGTAGCGATCGCAGACGAACAGGGCCTCATCGATCCTCGCGTCAGCCACACCGGTTGGTGCTCCCGAATGCGTTCGGATAATCGCCTTGTTGTGCGGCCTACGTAGCTTGTTCCACAGGAACAAACGAAACGGTAAACACAAAAAGAGGCGGCATGAACAGGCAATATATTTTTCAACTGAGAGCGCAATACTGGCGTGGAGGTAAACTGAACGCGTAGTTGAGCTGCAAAATACGTCTTATTGATCACTATATTAAGCTTCTTGGTCACGGTTTCGGTGATACTATCACCCTTGAAAGGCAAGGATATGTAAACAGACTTTTTGTCTGCAGTTTGTGGTTTATCTATCTTAGCGTCTATTAGCATATTTTTGTGAATAAATTGCTCCGGATAGCCATTTTCAACGAGTGTATTAAATATAAACTGTCTTTCTTCTTCGATGCTGTCGCTCGAGCATATTTTCGTGGCTCTATCTACTAGACATCGGATTAGGTTTCTCTTTTGTCTTAGTGGTACAAAACTATTGAAATTTGTATACTGGCCCGTCCAAGTTGCTTTACGATACGCCTTCCGTTGTATCGCACCATCTTTGCGACGATACATGAGTACATCTAGAAACGCTATACCTGCGGGTGATTCGGGTTCTAAGGTAAAGTGAATATTCGCATGCATAGAGTTGAGGTGAGCCAGTATCTCTCTGAGGTTTTTAGATTCATCTGCCACACAGATGATATCGTCAACATAACGCTTGTAAAGGGCAAGTGATTTTATTTGATCACCTAATGAACTACACTCTAGCTTTGACATAAAGATATCAGCTGACAATGGACCTAGTGGTGACCCCATTGCTACCCCGTCCTTTTGACGGTATATCTTGCCGGAGAACTTAAACTGAATGTTGTACGTGCATCGATCTAGCAAATGATTTAATTCTTCTACTGGTATTCCTACGTTGATATTATTACTTTCAATATACTGTACGAGGAACTCAATCGTTTCATTGAGTGGGATATTGGTGAACAGAGATGTGACGTCAAACGAGAATAAACGCTTGCCTAGTACATTCAGCTGCTTTAATACTTCAACAAATTCGAAAGAATCCTCTAAGCTATGAATGGCTAGTTTTTTCCTAACAGGCTCTAACAGCATGGCAAGCCATTTTGCCGTTGCTTGGTACGGAGAATTGCACATATCTAAAATCGGTCGTAGTGGTAGCGAAGAGACAACGAGTACGCTAGGCTCAGGTAGGTCATATCCGCATATCCCTTATGTTTTTTTAATGATTGCATCGACCAAGACCATGGTCGCTTGGCAACTAATCTGCTGCTCTTTTCAGCAACTTGGGTGTCTGTGATCTTCTACCTACTCTTTTCTTGGGCTTTGCTGGTGTATTGAATGATGAGTCGTCTGTTTGATCTTTTCGTAGTTCAACTTTGAGCTTTGTTTTTCAACTTTATCCTCTCTTGAATGCAATGGCATGCATTCGTATACTTAAATGCATCTTGTATTACAGTTTACATATCTTTCTTCTTAGTACAGATCTTGTCATCGCAGTCTCTCTCACTGTTTATTTTCCGAGAGATAAGGGTTTCCTTTTCGTGATAGCCATTCAATTGGCTAACCAGCATTGGCCAGCTGGACACAAAGGCCTCACTCACACACCTACTCGTCTTATTCCTTCGGGTTTACACCGGATACGTGGTGTGTGAGTGGAACTGGAAGTAATGCAGCGCAAGCCACTTGCGGTGATGGTTTACAGCGCAGGCGTCCGTTGGCTTCGGTCACCGGGACAGGCTAATCCGTTTCGGATGCCGCCAACCATGTTTGTGTGGTTGTTGATTTTGTTATTTGATTTCACAATGCCCATCAACCTTTGTTATATAAACCCATAGACTGCAGTATGTACCCGATGAGATGCAGCGAAATGTGCCCGAGAAATATATTGTACAAAAAGCTATTTCTCGTTTCTCTGTTCAGATAAAAAATTAATGTGGATAGTTTAGATGGATGTGTTATGGGCGTAATTTTTTAACGGATCGGAAACTTTTGGTTAAAGAGGCGGCTAACAGCAGCCTGAACATGGCATGATAAATGAGTGATGGTGTCGAATATTCTCGTTAGTAAAAGATGAAAATTCTTAGGTCAACAAACTGTGTAGAATTTTACCGTTGCTGATCCCTCCGCATATACGCGGAAAATTAGTATTTTAGTAAAACAACGTTCCATTGCTTAAATTCCTTTTCCTGGATTACGTGTGCTAGATTGGCAATCCAATATGCTTGATCCAAAACAGATTGGGATTTTCCGTGATGATTGTCTTGCAGAATAGTGTGAACACGATAAGACTGCATTATGTCAAGTTTTCAACGATTGACAACAGACGACAATGCGTTTCACGCAAATCAGCCAGTCACATTTGTGCAGTTTCTATGTGAGCAGTCGCAATACGTCAAAGGTTACTGTTGGTCACCTTCAGTTTGCTCTTCCTCAAAAACCGGAGGAATTTATACGGGTATTGACCTATTGACCGTACGAAGAGGACTTATATTAATCGCTTGCTGAAATCACGTACGAAGCATGCTGAAGAACCAACTCCAATGGATCCCAGTAAGTACGTATTGAACTGTTCTTCAGTACAACTGAATTCGTTGCAACTAGAAGCGTTGGCTTTAGGTCTTGATTATAAAATACCATTGCGCAAACCTAATCGCATTTCCATTGAAGCCCGATTTGAGAATCTTTTCGATCAATTGGGTGATCTCCAACCAACCGGTGCCGACAATCTAGGCTGGCTAAAAACTAAATTTACGGATATAGCTCATGGGTTTATCATGACACCGAGCAACGGCCGGTGTGCTATTACCAAGCAACACCTACAATCATTAAAAGAGCTTAAGTCAATAAACGTTATGATGCTTAAGCCGGATAAGGGCTCTGGGGCCGTCATTTTAGAAAAAGATGTCTATGTGCAGAAGATGTCAATATTGAGTGACCAAACCAAGTTTCAACGAATAGACAGAGTAGACAAGGTCATCGGAATAGGAAACCGCATAGGAGGAAATCTGCAGCTGCTCTTACAGTTGCGGATCATCGAGGAAGTAACCTATAAATCTCTTAAACCATGTGGATCGTCAACACCCCAGCTGTACGTTCTGTCGAAGACGCATAAATCCGGGTTTACATAGAGTTGCCCTTCAAGGGTGACCATATCATGCGGCAAACAACACAACGACTGAGAAGTTCACTTAAACGAACATTTAACGCGGCTGAACTCTGTGTACTCTCTTGGACCTAAAAGTTACCAGTGCCTTCATTCAAAGGAGACCAGCCTATCGGTGCCACCTCACATTGTGTTTACCAATTTACATGTAACTGCGGTGAAAGTTACATAGGCAGAACCGAAAAGTGTCTGATCTCCAGAATGAAGGAACACTTGCCCAAATGGATGCAAAAGTTCGTGTTACCGGAGAACGGCAATGTTGCCGAAACACGTAAACAGCCAGTTTCATCAGTCGCTAGACACGTCCTGACCACTGGTCATGCTATCGATCCAGTTTGTGCATTCAGAGTTCTGTTGCGTCACTCCAACTCAAGATTCCTGGTATTTGCTGAAGCTGTAGCAATCAATCGCCTCAAGCCAGCTATGTATGTTCAGAAAAAACTGTTTGTGAACTTGACCCTTCCTTGGACCTAGTGACTTATCTTAACCCGCTTATTGATTATCAACCCTCTGAATTGTTTGCTATAAAAAACCGATCCATGTTATTGTAAATTTGGTACTGATGAGTCAATACGAAATGTTTGCATTTACCAGTTTTCGTGTTATGACTGTTTTGTTCGAAAATGGAATAATTGACCCAACCCGCCTTGTGAGGAGAACTCCGAAAAGGAGTGGTTGAAAGGAAAACGTTGTTACTAGATTATTCAAGCAGATCTCAAATGAAGAGAAGCCACGAGTTTTACGGAGGTCTTTCCCAAAACTCATTATTCAAATCGTTACGATTACTATGGTATTGACTTACGTCATCTTACTACAAAATGTAACAAACTTCAACAAATGGATGAGAAAAGCAGACACCCTACCAACTATTAGATCAGAAATATCTGTAAAATATTCATCTGTCTTATTTCTTGTGGACTGGCCAACTGACTCCCGTGCAAAATGGCTTTGGTGCAATTTAGCTATCACTTCCTGACCGGTATGCCTTTAACATCCTGTATGCTTACCAAAAACAGTACTGTTAACAGTTAAATCCCATCAGAAACGAGGCTGAAATTTTATGAAATATTAAACTTTTGAATTTTCCTAAAGCAAACATTTGCAAGTAGTAATCATAGCAAACAGTGCAGATAAACACGTTTGATGTATGAGTAGGTCAACATGGACAAGATCAAAATGCCTGTAAAAATTATTCCCGTTTGATTTAAATAGATATGCAGACGGAATCAAATGCCTTCTTTATTTGAAGTGGAAAACATGATGTGCCAATGACAAACGGACAGTTAATCACCTGATCCGAACTGATTTTAAAAAAAGCTGGCTAATTTCGAATAGTTGTGAACAGTGGTGATGTTGTTCGTTGTTCGGGTTGATGGTTTTGATATACGTACGTTCGCCGAATTTGGCATTTAGGTTGCAAACGTTTCATCCCGAAGCGAGGTGACATCATCAATGCATAAATGTTTAAGCGTATGGTTCTTGAGCTTAGACGGTACGCCAAAACACTTACGCGCTGATTATGTCACCTCGCTTGGTGATGAAACGTTTGCGACCTAAATGCCAACTTCGGCGAACATACAAATACCGGAAGATGGCTATTCAATGAAAGTTAGGAGAACGGGCTGTCTCGGAGACTTGACATTGTGGATCAAAAATCAGAATTAGCCGTGCCTTCTCCGGTGTAACCGAACGAACGGACAAAATAGTTTTGCTACAGCTATACAAGAAGAATAGATCCTGAAATGAAAATACTCAATTGTCTGTTCAAAAATAAGGCTCACACGCTGAATACAAATCTGCGAATCCACCAACCGCACAACATGATACAAGCAAAGCTAAGTTTAGCTCCTAAATTTGCACACCTTACATCACTCTATTCAATACACTGGAGTACTGAAAACCAGTTTGGTAAATCTCGAATCCGGTACACGAGGCGGCCTCGTTATTCCACGCATTTTGCTTACAAACTTGCTCATCCCGGGCTCTCACTGATTTCGCACAGAACTAATGGGGTGCCTGGTTCACTGGTCCGTTTCAAATGAATTCTTTCGGTCCGTTGCACAGGTCAATATGTCATTCAAACGCAATATTCCTGACCTGAGAAAATAATAAGGTTCACTGGAAGTTTACAAAATAAAAGCTAAAAATTCTCATGCGTATCTGAATCTGTTTTGGACCTTGTACAGAAAAGCAGCAAATCAGAAGACAGCAATGGGTCAACAATAAAAAGACCACAAAATGAAATTCGGAGGATAATGCGCGGAATATGAACTCATTTGCCGCCTAGCAAACATACAGTAATCTCACTCCAACATATAACAGGGAACAATTGGCTATGACCAACAATGAGAGGTCGAGAGTAACCACATTACACCGCAGTGATCTCTGTGTTCAAATTATCCGAATATTGAGTTTGGTGTCCAGGATATAGGAAACCAGTCCACTCTCGAATTCAACTACATAGTTATGACAGGCTCTGAAATAATGTTTAAAATTGGACACACGAACGCTAAAGGTGTTCTCTACAATTTCAACGATTCATTTGATGTTCCAACCGCGGTTAACTACCCTTGAGATGGTTAGTTAGCACCGGATACAAGTAGTTTTCTCAAGTGCTGTTGGGTTGGATTGAGAACCCTGTGTACTAAAACCAGGTCTCTTATGATATTACGGAACTACTTCAGTTTGCACGATCTTCTTGCGTATTGTATGGATCGTGGTAATGTATCCGTTCTACATCTCAATGTTGAACCTTTTCAATGAGAGTAATTTCTCCTACAAACATGGATACCAAACATAGACATCCATCTTAAGATGAGAGTGCATTAACGAACTAGACATAACTGTGAAACGGGCTGACTGAAACCATCCAAACATTCTAGGGTAACCCAAGTATCTAAATGACATTCTCAACAACTGCGCACTGTTAGGAGATAAACAAAGGTCACTCAAGACGACCGCGTCCAAGTCAAGCTCGCATGTGATGGTACCCAGTTTTCTGCTTCCCCGTAAGTAGGCTATACAGCTCGAATGATGTAGGTGCATCCCTCCACATTTGGTCGTGTCAAATGGGAGGCGGTTTTCTGTGGCCCAGCAGTGTTGTATGTTGAAATCACTATGTAGCTCCTTGCTTCTAGAAGCAGTGTCCACTATACGTCAACCTTTAGGTTCAACAACATCAAGTAGAAAGGGGGAATTGAAAAGATGTGCCGCTTCAGGCACAAACGGAATAAATGGCAGGGGTCCTAGCATAGGACCTCGTAGTATATCGCTGGAGGTACGACATCAACTTAAATGAAGCCTCGCTCAGTTTGACATTAAAGCAACAATTCTGGGAGTAAACAGTGAAACACAAGACTGCTAGAAATGCTGTACTATAAATAAGAAGCCTCTGTAACGTTTTGCACACTATTTTCTATTTCAAAATTCTGATTGTTATTCACTTTCCTCAACTTCACGTATACAACCAACGTTTAAACCAACTTAATCGAACTAACCGATAATCCGTAAATACAACTCACTCACTTTTTTTCGGTTCGCGAGCCTTTCGTGTAGTATACCCGATAAGAGGGAGAACGAGGATTCA
>JTDE01003462.1:0-11051 GCA_014338405.1 Paragonimus skrjabini miyazakii
GCAATTTTGTTTGATTGGGATACGTCGGTATTGATGGACCAGATCAACCAGCTTAACTATGAACCAACTAGCTGCATCATTAGATATGGGCCCTAAAGTTTTCACTTGATCATATGAGAGCTCAAACTGCGTCTCAACGTAAATATCAGAAGTACTGAATGGCGGAATGCAAAACCTGAGACCTACCGAAAGTGCTTCCATTTCAATTCTGCTGAGTGAACGTGCCGATAATTTCCGAATAGAATGATCCAGATCAGGAGTAATAGACGATATCACATCCTCATTAGAGATCGATAGTGACAGCCTCTTACCGTGGAACTCTTTTGTTTTCTTTAGTACAGAACAGACAACAAACTGATGGTTTACTTATGGTAACTCCACTGCGGCCGGTACTCGCCGATATTTTTATGACGTATTTAGAAAGACAAGCAGCAACAGCTATTCACTCTGCAACGCTGTATAAGCGGTATGTTGACGACATGTTTTGTCTGTATGACTCACGAGACCATGTTGACCAATTCTGCACACAACTGAATTGTCTACACCCGAACATTACGTTCACCGCAGAGGTTTAGGGGAACAACAAACTTTCCTTCTTAAATGTGGATATGTTTATGAACGATGGTGGATCCATCACGAGAAGAGTGCATAGGAAGCTTACTTGGATGGGGCAGTATATTCATTTCAAAGTTTTGCGCCAATATCGCTCAGGCGTGGTCTCGTTCGAGCTCCATTAAGTAGGGTTCGCAGAATTTGCTCACCCGAGATGATCGAGGAGTAATCGGTTTTCAGCCACCAAACACTGGTGCACAACAAATGCCCCGTACGCTTTATCTCGAAATACACTAGAGAAAGGTAGAACCGGTCAATATCACAAACAGTGTCCCGCAAACCCGTGTGTATAACACCTCCGTACAAGAGTGAGAATGTAACCACCCTCATCCAACGTAGAATAAAATGTGCCCTTAGAACTGCGTACAACGCGGCAGAATTAAGACTGATCAACCAGATGACACGGCTGCCTTGCACACCAAGGACAGACCCAAGCAAATCACTCGCCACATCCAACATTAATCATGGATTCATTTGTAGTTGTGGAGTCAAGTACATCGGCCGAACGGTGAGAACGCTTGAGACACGTGTCTCGGAGCCCATTCCCAAATGACTAGCGAATAACAAAACCGGTGCCGCCTAGACGTCTATCACAAGACATTTGAAAGAAACGGGACAAGTAATTCAAGTGTAGAATGCTTTTCGTGTGTTGTATCGCCAAATCAACAAACATACTTTACCTTTTGCTGAGGCCGTTGCGATACACCGTTACAAACCCTCACTTTGCTTACAGAAGCAAATGGTAGCTAACCTATCACTACCACGGTGTTAAGAGTTTGCAATCATGAGTCTATATTATTTGTTAAGTGGTTGTCATTTTATTTTATTTAACTGTTTTGGTTGAACCGTTCCCATAAGTTTATTTCCTTCCCTTGTTTTAAGTTTTATCTTAGACTGCCTATTGGCTTCCGTTAGTTTCCGCGTGTCTTACTGTAATACCGATATTGTCTGCATCGTTAGTTTCTCTCTCGACCAGTTTAAAATCTGAATTTTGTTCGTTTGTTTTTAACTAATGACAGTCCATTCGAACGTAGCTGGTTCTGTGTGCTATTCCTACTGCAGCTGATATCTCATTCCTATTTTGCGTTTATTCAAATTGTTGTATACTAATTGATCATAGTCCGTGTATCGTAACCGAAGAGGTCGGTCGAAATGTCTCTGCAGAGTACATCTTGCGTAATTCTACTTGCGTACTCTAACTTTGTGAGTAGCCGCTAATTTGGTCAATTTAAATCGAACGACACGAACAGGTGTTCACTGGTCAACTGTATCCACTACATTCAGTTTGCCTGTGATACACTTTTTGGAGATGAATTGTCCTGGGTTTACTCATATCACATACAACCAGCAAAGGGAGCGTTACTGAAAGTCAAATTGTGAATAACCAACGAGTAGGCGATTCTGAACGAACAATTCGCTCCTAACAAAAGTAATCAGATTACGTGCCATTGCTTACCGTTGTGTTTCCATTGGCTGGAGTTTCATGTAAGTTACATGTGATCATGCTTCGGTCTTGAGAACATCTATTTCTTACTGCAAATTATTTAGTTTTGCTGTGTGTTAGGACGAGGAAATATCTCTACCGTCCATCCCAAACAGATGCTAACGTGATGGTTGCGTCTTAAGGATAACTTTGCGCGGAAACTATATTCGTTGTTTTTGTTTGAGACTGTTAGAATATAACCCTGAGTGATGAAAACCTTGCCTGGTTCATTTATTGAGTAGATATTCTCAGTAGGCGTCTGTCTCTATTGTGGGCTATATCGTCACACAGCTGCTTACCTTGATTTTCACATTCAAACTTTCGTACTTTTGTGTTAACGACTCAAGGGTCATAAATTTTATGTGGAGCACGTGACACTGAGCCCCGTTCATCCCCTTCATCAGTGAAAGACGAAGACACATGTTATATGTATGCCGGTTTGTTTAATTTCATCAGTCGTAAACGTACTACATGCAGAGTATACATGTAAGACAAATAGAGCCAAACACCAACTAGACACGCAAACTTATGCCAATTATTACGCATCCAGAATCTTGACGACCTGATGGGTTATCTCAGCCACTTTTATAAACATAGCACCCGATGATAAGTTTGACTGAGCATTGTTTCAGTGATGATCGGTAATTTTTGATACAAGCTGCATCACGCATTTTGTCTAACCATTTTGTTTCGAATTTGATAACATACCAGTTTCAGCTTCATGAGGCAGTCGCTCAAAATTCCACGTCACTGAGCCTCAAACATAACATGACAACTGATCAGTGGATTAACTCAGTTATGTCATCCAAAATACTGCCGTGTAATAATAACCCGAAATAAAAGACCTTTGGTAAGCCGGCTACTTTAAATTTATACGCCGGTATTCTGTGCAGGACACAGGTCGATGTAGTTTCGACTGCATGCGATTCGACATGACTGTACGCGTGTCTATTTGCCTCTATTTGTTTTATGTGCACATCTTGTGTCTTTTACGTTCGTAACTAATGTGTGTGAACGAAATGTCAGCAGGTCGTAACATATCTTGCTTTTATCCCGATGAAATAACATTGATTTATCTGACCACATAAATCCACCTACTCGTTGTTTGCTTCGCCTCAGCTTGCCATGCAAACTTAGGAACTTACTAATTGGTCACTGTAACCTAAGTTGTTGACTAGATTGCACTTTACACTGCCAAGTAACGTTAGTATTGATATGGATTGGTTGCGTGATTTGATCTGAAAACCTAACCGATGTTTGCAAACTACATGGAGGGTGTAGGTTTTCCCAAAGAATTTTTTTTCGAAATCATGAGATAATCTTTTTCGACAATTCAGATACAATGTATACACTCTTTGAACAAAAAAGTAAATAATGAAAGCTTCTCTGTGTTAATAAATAATTTATTAACACAACTTACTACCAGGCTGATTACAGCTGCATAAATTCTCGAACAATCTTATTTGTGCACAGTTCATGTTACCTGAAATTCCAGGACAATTAGACCGGAATGGATCTAACCGGATTATGCGTTTTTTATCCACTTATGCGTCCATTAAAGTAGTTGATGTTTATGTCATATCAATCCTCCGTTTAAACACTTAAAGGGAAGTCGAATCAACCCGTCATCAGTGCATTGGTGATCACTGTCTTGTTGATGGACAACTTCCACACATACAGTCTGCACAATAACGATGAGGCAATCGGATAGTCCTACACATATCTGCCTCGTGTCAAATAAAGATCTTTAAAAGATGAAACGAATGTACCAGAGTTCAGAATGGTATTGATTACCTACTCACCTTTCAGCTCAACTGCACACAACTGTGAGAAGCCCATGCAACATTCGCTAATATGACCAATTTTGTGTAAGTGGCTAAGTTGTTGTGAAATGCAACATCATTTATTCTCCACTACTACAATGCACTGTTTTGATACTCTTGATTAAATCCCCCGGAACATTCACTTCACAATTGTGTCGTTCATCTTTCAGTAATGTCTTCAATTCCTCAACCACCTTTATGCAACAATCTTGTCATTATGTTGCAAACGTATTCAGACTGTGACCTGATCAATATAGTAAACGAATGTTGTGAATTATGAACGGCAGTTCTATGGGGCAAGCAGCATGTATGGGCGCACTAACACAACATGAGTGATACCAAGAGAAAACTATGTCTGAAAGTGGATTTTTACGATGTCAGAAATGCCATACTGTGCCAAACCATGGTATGAGGATCAATTTTTTTTTAGAAGGAAAGAGTTATTTGGCAATACTGAATGGAAAACATGTGGCAAACTCGCATATCATGACGGCCTGCGAAGTCCGGACAAGTTTTAATCTGACTGTGCACCCGTGCATACATTCTATCTTGTATAATATTTGTTAGTGTTCTGCAGTGTTCTATTAGATTGGCCAGCCCACAGTTCGGATTTATACCCTGTCGAAGACGTTTGAAACATAATGACTAGATAGTTGCAGAAAAGGTGGTTGAGGAATTGATGGCATTACTGAAAGATGAACGACACACTTGTGAAGTGAATGTTCCGGAGGACTTCATTACGAGTATCCAAACAGTGCATTGCAATAGTGGAGAATAAATGATGTTGCATTTCACAACAGCTTGGCCACTTAATCAACATTGGTCATATTAGCGAATGTTGCATGGACTTCTCACAGTTGTATGCATTTGAGCTGAAAGTTGAGTAGGTAATCACTACCATTCTGAACTCCGGTACAATCGTTTCATATATTTCAAAGATACTTATTCGAGATGTGGTGGATTACGTAGAAATAATTGAAAATTTTATGAGCATTACGCGCCCCCTAACCAACACATGAAATGATCAACGTATGGGCTGTCTACAGTCCCGATTTGACGTAGAATAAAAACCGATATCCGTAGGGTTTTTGATGCTTACGTTGCAGTCCGAACAAACTCCGTTTTATAAGCGCATGACGTAAATTTGCACTCCGCTTCCCATCTGTGGAGTCCACGAGTGCTGTGTCCCCCCGAGTGCTGATTGGACTTGTTTGCTCTACACAGTGGTCTGAAACCTTTGGCCGTCGGTCGACTTAACAACTGCGGGGTGTTCAGCGGACATTTCTCCATCATCTGTTGTTCACTCAGTAGGATGTGTGGCCTGGGTTCACCTGGTACGTTTACCTACTGAGTGGCAGCTGCAAAAATGTCGACCGTGTGCTTCTAACAAATTTCTGCCAATAAGCACATTCATACCCGTTGTATTAAACCAAGTACATGGTACAAAATGTACTCAGCTGTCTTGTCAGTCCAATGTTCTCTGCATGTTACTGTAAAATTATGGCGTGTAGTTGAACTATGATTCAAGCCGGTGCTGGAAACTCTGTCATTTGTATCGGGGAGTACAACAAACAGTGTAATTCAACGTTTCGTTGGCCGATGACCGACCATTTCATTTCGAATGCAAAACTGAAGAGGCAAGCCGTCGATGTGCTTGGAGCGAGCAGTCGTTCGAACTGAAACACCCAAGCCTTGAGGATTTTACGAATCACAGCCAGGCGATAAATTTCAAGATAAGTTGATATGAAACACGCGATACTCAAAAGGACAGACTCGCATAGAATTAGCAGTAGTGGAAAACATCAGACAACTAGAGCAATCATCTATAATCCACTTACAAGCGCACTTACTCCATGGTTTTCCTGGGACGGTTCCAACATCATTGAGAGGATTCTTACGAGTTTCAGGTGCACCAGCCTCTTGTTAAGTAACAACCACAAGCACCAAAAGATGCTGTTGGCTAAGCAAAGCTGCAGTAAGATGCCTCAACCATGGATCAATGTGTTTGGGTTTGAATTGTACTGGAGTTCGACGTGTTCCAGCGTGCCGACCGATTTCATTTAACTGTCCTTGTACATATAAGTCATTTGGGTTAACTGAATTCACGACCTAATATTAGTCCTCAAAACGTAGCTAATGCTCCGTGCAGTCGAGGTCAACAACTCGGATTACCGTATATTTCAATCGCAAAGCTATTTCACACACACACACATCAAAATGTAAATGAATTAATTGACATCAGACGGATTACTTATCTTACATCAGTTATCGTGCCAGCTGATCTTAGTTCTACTGAACATGTCTTGGCCAGCTCGTACAGTTTGAAGCTTTTTTTTCAACCGACACATTAAGTCGTGAATGTATAGATGGAAATAACTTAATCTCACATTAAGGAGCTTGTCAATAGCATGGTAAGAAAAGTAGTGACAACCTTCACCTCCCCAGGGAGACTAACTAAACATTAACCCCAAAAACATGATGAGTATCTACTTTGAGGACGACACATTACGACTGAAACGGTTAAAGGCTACGCTGAAAAAGCAATGTGGGTAAATTTTTGAGAAGCGGTATGCGATTATGATCGGATGCAGCCAAGTATCACACAGACGAACAGTAAATTAGGCTTTCCTGTTAGAGGAGCGTGCTTATGGGCATATCGCAAACAGGCGTTTCTCTTCATCCCGACTAATAACTGTTTTTTATTGCTGAGTGTCCGATCGTCCCATCTTCTGTCAAGACTTAATGTGGTTACTGGTGAGTAGTTGGAGAATTTTGTCAATATAACTTGGACATTACTCACAACTGTCGTGAGGTCATCGACAGTTACTGTGTCTCCTCTCGAGGCGATCAGGAACTCTATGTATTACCCACAGGCCAATGTGGCTGGGCGTCAGACTTACTATGAAGTTACTGGCGCGGTGGTGAACATGATTGTTTCATGCAAGCGTCGTCGAAGTTTTGATCCCAGTCGTGGCATTACTGACGACCTCGTACAAGGGCGAGATTAGAGTGCAGCACTTCTTTTCGAAAAGGTCTGACTAAATGCTTGTGTGAATGCATCAGTTTAATGGCATCTTTTGTCAGTTTATCAGCCCAAGTTAACTGTGCAGGTCTTCAGTAAATATACGTAATTACTGAGAGTTGCCGTAGCTTTTCGATTCAGCTGACTATTGGACCTATATAAGGAGTTAGAGACTAACCGGAACGTTCACAGTTGTGGTAGTGGTCACAAATAACCAACGTTTCGAATGCAAAAAATCTGAAATGCCACAAGTGATATAAAACAGGTCTCAGGACTGTAGCAACTAGTGAAAACTCCAGCGAACGCTAACGAACTAAACATGAGAAAAATTTAATGAAAAATTGGGAAGACCCTGCAGAGAAGTGACATTCAACCACGACAACTTTTGAACAAGACTGACCAATAACAATCCACCGTAGTATGGGCAGGATTGGAATAGGTGATGTAGAATAGGATCTTAAGAATACTCCTAAAAGCAATAACGAAAGTGGTGCTGTTTCGAAAAATCGTATGCCTTCATCATATGACTGGGTGTTCAAGAGATAAACGTACTTTTTACGCGTGAGAACAGTTAAATTTAATTGTAAAAGTATAACATACCAGAGTTGCTTCTCGGTAATTTATCACGGTGGCAGACAGTGATAGGTTTGTAAATCAAAATTCCACTCGCCTTTTTTTAACAAAACAACCAGCCTGTCAGACAAGCAAGCAACAACAACATCTACACTACCATCATCACAAACTTTGTAGCCAAGAAGTTAGACGTGAGATTTTGGTCTTCCCTATGGTGAGACCAAGGACGTAATGGTCAACATGGTCTGATCTCGAAAGCGTAATTGGTGTTCCAATCCTGGTCGTCGCAATACACATGCACGACTGATGAGTTCTAACAATTTTGAGGCTCAAGTTTGGTGCTTCTCTTCAAAATGGCCTGGATGGAAGCTCCCTGTGAGTAGGGAACCTTTTATCAGATATGAGCGTTGTTCACTTTATGCGAAACAAAATTCTTGCTAAGTACTAATCATCATCATCACTATTCATCAGGATTACCATGGTCATCATCAATTGTATACAACATTAAATTATCGTATCAGTGGTTGGTCATCGTGTGTAAATGCCAGAAGTATCACTATGAAGATTCATGGTTGTATGTGCGCTGAGGCTACCAACAGAATATATAGTTTCAAAGGTCAAAACGATCCTGTCTTCTAACCAGAACCTTTGACGCAAGGCAATCAACCTTGACAATGTACTGACACTGAGGCGAGAGGTCTATCTGTCAAGAATAGCGACTGCCTGGTGTTCACTCATACCCTCATTTGATCTGTTTATCAGACGGGATAGATAGCAGAACGACCGAATTCCCCGGAGTTGTGATTCTTCTATTCCACACAAAACGCTGTTCTATATGTCATTTCGCATACGGCTTACAACCTTTTGTATGACGATTTGTCTTCATATCTGAGAATTACCGAAAATTGTGACAGAGTTAACCCATTATGTTCGTTCGAGCGAAGTCAGCAGTTGCTATTGCAACGATAGAGTCAGTTCGGAGACTCTCAACAAAAGTTAACTGGCACCCTGATGCACAACCCGAAAATTCAGAGTTTAGTCGTCAACATACATAGGCCAACGTTCAACTTGAAGGATGTATAGATCGTACTTCTTCAAATCTCTGTCTGCTGACCTGCCTGGCATGTATGACTCGGTCAATGTAATGTTGATACCATCCGATTTAACCCAATGTATCCTCTAGGTGTGCAAGCCATCGTAGTGTGTCCAGATCCTATCTCTTTGCGACGTTGCACAAATAAACTCATACGACAGGATAAACTTAATTAACCAAAATGACGATAACACGTTCGACTCAAACTGAAAATGAATTCTTGGGCGCTTCTGGCTAATAACATTTATATCAAAACTGAAAACTTATCGTGTGGAATTCGTGAGCGTTATCCACCATTTGCAAATTTTTCTGTTTGACCACCAGGCTAACTAAAACACAATAAATATGAAAACAACAACTACAGCGAGTCAGAAAAAACGGTCAATAAAGGTTACGGAGAATCTTGAGAGGTAATCCTATCAATCCAACAGCCCTTGTCCTTAGTTGTCATCCTAACGGTGAGCCGGGACATCATAGTGAAAAATGTCTGAGAGTTGAAGCGGAAATTAGCTCACTGTGAAAGCGTACTGGATGATTTGTCGGAAAACGAACGTGCAGAGTTGGAAGTTTACGCTAATAATACTGTTGTATGACAGGTAGTTTTGTTGTGAGTAGTATACTACTCACAAGTAGTATGTTACCCACAGGCAACGTTCAGGAACAAAAGGGCAAGCTGCAAATGCCAGGAAGACGGAGCACAAGGAGAGACTATCGAAATAGTGTGTACGCGCTCGGCAGAAGTTCCACCAAAGCCAATGACAATGATGGATGTGAATGCATATCTAACTTGCAAATGAGTATACGCGTTTGTGGTTTGATTTTTGACATGACCTATACGGACGTTTGTGCAATGAACGAATTCTCAGGCCAAGCGTCTTTTGCGGTCACAACAATACTAAGAACAAGTGAGTGGGCATTAGAATGACTGAACTATCCAGTTAGTTGAATCTTGTGAAACCGCGTGCCAAATTTCCGAATAATCTCCAGCGGTGTGTTCATAACCTCTTTTGCTTGAATTTGAACAAAATTTTGCCAGATGCACTATCATCAGCACCTAATTTTTGTTGTCCACATCATAGGAAAAAGCAGGTTGACTTGGAGGCCTAATTTGAAAATTTGTATGATCATTTGACTGCCATAACTCCATCATCAAACTAAAACGAAGAAGGACCGAAACCTACGTTGGTTAACTGGTGCTATCGGTATCTTAACTATACACCGTAAGTAAAACCGCTCTGGACCAAGCAGCATTTGGATGCATTGAGGTGTGCACAAAAGAATGAATGCGTGATGCTTTCCAGACCGATTAAAGAAACAGGAGTTGTTTTAATGAACAGGATTGATTACGTTGCCGGACTGAATGATATACTAGTGTAGTGAGGAGGAGCGATCGTGCTATACTACTCACACGGCTGCTATTCAGTAGTTGAACCAGAGTATAGATTTTGGCATCGAAGTAGCCGCAGGAAAAATGCAAGCAGAAACATCGGATTGCAGCATCACATGAAATGCTTCTTAGTAAGTAAAGGAACTGAACATTGGCGTATGTGGAAACCGTGACGATCTGGGCCTAGCGCCGTATGCAGATGAGTGTTTTTGTTTGTGGTTGTGTTGAAATGCATAATTGACGTGTTGCTTTTTTGAATAAATAACCCTCGGCTTATAACACTAGCTGATAGTTCAAAGTTCGTGGAGATGGGTACGGGAAAACACAAGACCCCAGCTATAGAGACGGTGATGTTTAAACCATTGTGCCGAATGAAACAGAAGGAGACAATTGATACGGCCACTTCCGAACGCACTCGTCCAATTAGAACAACGATCTTTTGGTTATGCGGTTTTCCCAATGTGCATAAAGAAGAGTTAAAACAATTAGTTCCCTTCAGAAGTTTCAACAAAGCAGCTAGAATACGAGAACTGTTGGATACAAGCATTTCGTATTGACTCATCAGTACCAGGTTTACAATAACATGGATTGTCTTTTTTATAGCAAACAATTCAAGGGAGTGATAATCAATAAACGGGATAAAATAGGTCACTAATTTCAGGTAAGAGTCAGGTTCACGAACAGCTGTTTCTGAACACAGACAGCTAGCCTGAGGCGATTGACTGTGATCGCTCCAGCAAGCCTCCGGAATCTTGAATTGGAATGACGCAGCAGGATTCTGAATGCACAAGCTGGATCGATAGCGTGACCAGTGGTCAAAACCTTTGAGACTTTCGAACGTAACAACAAACATGTGGGCATCCCATAAGATGAACTGAGAAAACTGCAAGTGCTTTGTACTAGTACCGCTCAGTTTTGTTTAACAATGCAATCTACCGACAGAGAAATGGAGTGGCAATGGCCTAGCCTCTAGGTCCCCTGTTAACTGACGTTTTCATGAGCAAACTGGGGACTAACCAGCTGAGTGTAGTCACTGAATAGTTTACACTTTACGAACG
>JTDE01003462.1:11151-31358 GCA_014338405.1 Paragonimus skrjabini miyazakii
ACGCTGTGTTGGTGATATTTTCGCGTCGTCAACGAAAATTCTGACATGAGTAGGGTTATAGCAGCTTTCAACACAGCCCTTAACAATAATAAATTTCTCCAAGGAGTTAGACAACAAAGACCAAATAAATGTTTTGGATGTCGACATATTAAGAAGAGAAGATGATTCAATCAAACGAAGACCGTACAGGAAGCAGACTTGCAGTGGTCACATTCATTTTGACAATTTTGTTCCACCAAACCAAAAGCGGTATCTGGAAGGCAGGATGTTAAAGATCTGCACCTCTGATACTTTACAAGCTCAGCTAGATTTTCTACAAGAAGTGTTCATGCAGAATGATTACTAATGCGTTGCATTCAGAAGGCGATGCAGGCGGTAGAGTCGAAACTTAAGTCATCTTATGTAGACAAATTACTTGCGTTATTTAGTCTTCCTGTCAAGGATGATCCCATGGTCGAGTCAACCAGTCGAATCAACCTACCCTGTCGCCCAATTGTGATTGAGTTTCCGTTCAACACCTCTTATCATGTCACAACTCAAAGACAAACTCCTATGTTCTACAACCAGCTGTTGTGTGTATTCATTTGCTTACTCGTGTCGAGCGTCATACATTGGTTGTACTACATGACAATTGTCTGACAGAGTGCGTGAACGTCATCCTGCGTGGTTGAACAGCAGTGTGACTAAAGCGGTTTCAAGCGTGATTGTTGTTCATTTGATCGACTCTAATCATTCTGTCAGTAAGAAAGATGCTTTTCAGATCATCTACCGAGTATTAAGGAATCGATAAAATGTGGTATTGAATCGTCGCCTTTGTTACGCGCTCAATCGCTTGACCCAAAACCGAGAAATCAGAAGAGACGCCGCTGCACTGTTTATTGGACGAGCCAGATAAACTAAGTCCACATAAGCTGTAGATTTATAGGACAAAACGATTACCATAGATGGTCAACAGACATAGAGCGAATCAAATTAACCAGTCATATATGGCAGTCAGGGTGTCAGCGCAAATCACGTTACATGGGGTATCAGAAAGTAACGCGAGAAAAAACAGTCCAGATAGCGCACAGACGTTCGACCGCACACCTGCAATCTGATTGGTTGAGTGGGACCATACCACAACCTACGACCATACCATCCGAGCTGGGCCGGCCGATCGACGTGACATGACGCGTCCTGGTTGTCTCGTTAGGGGAAGCATGGCCTTAACACGATCACGGGCATTTTGGAATTCGGCATACCAGTTCTACACTGCATCCTTTCTCAAAAGTTGGTTTAGCGGCCCTCGGATATCGTGCATCGCAGGTTGGAAGATACCGTAGTGACTCACCAATCCTAGGAATGACCGCAAAGTTGAGAAGTCAGTTGGATGAGGTATTCGATTGATTGCGTCGATATTGGCTGGATCGGGGCAGCGGCTATACTGGTCGATTATAAATCCCAAATACTTGATCGACTGCATAAACATGTTGCATTTTTCAGCACGAAGATGAAATCCAAACTCTCGAATTCGGCTGAGGACACGATCAAGTTTTTCACACAAATCATCGGGACCAGTGTCGTTGAGATGTGCTGCTACTCCAGGGATGCCAGTCAGCATCGTGTCCATGATGTGTTGGAAGATTGCAGGCGCTTATTTCACTTCAAAAGGTAGACGGTGATATTAGAATAATCCCCGATGAGTGTTGATGGTCAGCAGTTCTCTGGAATGCTCGGCAACTTCAGCTTGAAGATAAGTTTCGGCCAGATCGAGTTGAGCTTTGCGAGCAAATCTTCAGGGCCTGGAAGAGGATACTGATGGTTCTCCAGTGCGGCATTTAATCCTGTAGAAAAATCTGCGCACAATCGGATAGAGCCGTTAGCCTTCTTAACAATTACAATAAAGGCTGCCCAAGCAGAGTAATTGACTGGCTGTATAACCCCGGATTTTTAAAGTCCGTCCAACTCTTCGTCCATAATTGGTAGAGCAGCATATGGCACGGGTCGTTTTGACCAGAAAACAGGTTTGGCTTCTGAACGTAGGTTCAATACTGTTTTCGCTTTGGTAAAGCAACCAAGGCTTTCCTGGAAAACGTCGGCGAATTTGTTTACCAACTTCTCTGTCAGGTTCTGACGAACGTGATCCGGTTTCTCATCTGCCAGCGGAGGTTGCAATTTCACATGTCTGCACAACTGGTTGAGTGGCATGTCCAACAGTTTCAGACGTTCAATCCAATCCAAGTTCAGAAGATTCAATTTAGAATGCTCGGTAAGACAGACTGTGCCACTTGCATGGACATCACCGCATTCAATATCACAGTCCAACTCACCAATCAGTGCCAGTTTTTCTCCAGATGCATTCTGAGCTGAACGTTCTGTTCTCCAACACGCCGGACGGCCAATACCCTTCCGCGTTTGTCGCGAGATCAGCGTGATGTCAGAACCGGTGTCTAGCTGTAGGCGTACCGGACTGTCGTTAATTTTTACCGACGCGTACTTTCGGCGCACAGCAAAGCTGGGGTTAAATGTGACCAAAACGGAATTCAGTCTAGCACTTGGTTTCCTCGGTTTCTTCCACCAGTTCATTGAAAACGACGGCGGAAATCTGGGTGACAGATTTGAATGGCAGGACGTCTTCTTGTGTCCAAATCTTTTGCACTTCTGGCATTTGTGGTGTTTGAATGGACAGAACTGCACAAAATGCTAATCACCGCATTGCCAGCATACAGTTGGAGGCTTGGATAAAGGCTTTGCACCCTGCTTCTCGGTTGTTCGGTTGCGTGGCCGCTGCGAAACGGCATGGACTGGAGCTAACCATGATTGTTCAATCATGGCAGTGTCATGTTTCAAATTGATCAACCGTTGGCACTCCGCTGTCACAGATGCCAATATTGTTCAAAATTCTGGTACGAATGTCAGCATCTTTGGTGGATTGAAGACCGCAGACAAATATCAGACACTTGAATTGATCCTCTGTCATTGTCTTCAACTTGAACTTTTCACATTCTCTGTTGACTGTACTCGCGTAAGTGACAAAATCTTCATGTTCGTTTTTCATCAGCTTGAGGCATTGATACCGGATATTGAACAAGGATGATTGCTCGCCGAAAACATTCGTCAGTATCTTCAGTGTTTCCTCAAAAGTAAGATCACCAGGTTTCTTTGGCAGGATGAAATCAGTAAACCTCGAATGTTCTGTCGTACTGAGTTTGCGAAGAGGCAATCGCACCTTTCCTGCATCATCCATGTCAGCCAACTCCACTCGAAAGACATCTTCGTATCGGTAGAGCGAATCAAATTAAACAGTCATATATGGCAGTGTCAGTTCAAATCACGTTACAGGGGCATCAGAAGACAACGCGAGAAAAACACTGACCACCACCGTTATTCACCTATTGACCCAAGCTATTCTTTCTCATGGTCACTGGTGACAGCGAAGCTCAATTTCTTAATAAAGCTAAAGTGCGAATCATACTGAGTTCCAAACCAGAACGATGTTTACCCGATTCGACGGTAGCTGGTGCGCTGTTAGGCTTAACACATCGATTAAAGCCTGTCAACGCCCATAAGAAAAACGCTGTGTAATCGTTAGGTCGATGCAGGCTCCAACGAGTAGAAGTTCAGATTATACCAAAAACTTAGATGAGACCCAATTGCGAAAAATCTGGACTTCGGCTGGATTCGAACCAGCGATGGAAACAACATTCCCAAACGTGACAGACGCTCGACCGGTTGAGCTACAAAACCACGCTGAGAGCTCAGAAATGTCACATATGGACTCACTTACCCCCCAATCCCTGTTATATGGAATGCACCAAATGATCCAGCGGACTGATTGCCTCACAGTTCACGCTGGAATCCACCAACGTCACCGTTGAGCACTGAAATTGTATTACTCATGAAATCTTTCGTACTGATTATAGGCGCCCTCGTCGACCGTCTGAAGTAAACTGAATGCTCGGACGTTATCTTGTAACCGGGGGTTTGGATGCTTCATCTGGTCATCTTTGTTCAGATGAGAAGCTTCTGGGTAGTGTTTGGTATCTAGACACAATGCACTGACCACACTGAAAGATCGCCCAAGATATGCTTGTCTGACGGCCTTCATGTATTTCGTATATCGCACTTCAACGCACGAAGAAGTATAGCATCACATGGGGACCGCCCTACTCATCTGGCGATGATATGCACTACTGATGAGCTCTAATGAGAGCGAAACTCGAGTCTAGTGCTTCTTTTCGAAAGGGGCCGACTGGAAATTCTATGGGAATGCGACAGCTGCGATCAATCGTGGGTGATGTTCAATCTATATGAAAATCAAAATCCCCTACTACTCATCAGTAATCTACTCATCTGAACCAGAGATACAACTCGATCATGAAGAACAGTCAATCACCGATTGTGTCATTGTGCATTTTAGAGCAATCACCTGGATTGGGTTCACGCTAATGTGCGTGCTCTCTTCATTATTTTTTTCTGCTACCTTGGCGTGGTGATCATGTTTGTGTGCTGTTTTGATCCGGTGGGCTGTGCTGACTGCGACTTCGACCCTTGCAGGTTCAACCATGTCAGATTGACCAGACGGGAGTAGCCAGAAAAAAGGCAGATACGTTCGTTGTGGATGATGTTAACGTGTTGTGTTTTGGTGGTGGTGAGACTCCGAATGTTGACCGTTGCCTAGTCCATTAGTATCCGATTGGACAACCCTGACCTCTGCGCTCAGAAGAAGTTCGTGCGGATACTTAACCACCCTTGATCAACAATCAGTCAAGCTCACAATTTGGAACAGTGATTGCGTAACTGATTACAAACACACCATCCATAACCTCTTTTGACCGTTTTTCTGACTCGCCTTATTTACTGCTTTCATATTTATTGTGTTGTAGTTAGCCTGATGATCAAACAGGGAAAACAAGCCTTGTTCGCTACTTTGCCTTTCTCAAGATTTCACATTGGTTTGTCCAGCAGAAGGAGACAGTTGCTGTGTACAGACCGCTTCAACTAGTGGACTACGAGAGCAAATCGGATTACAGATTTGATTGGTCTTTAATGAGTTGAGTCATCATAATCCGCCTACTTACCAGTACTGCCATAGTATCAGTGTATCCTTAAAACATTCACATTTCCGGTCAGCCAGCTTTGAGTAGTGATTCATCAGATTCATAACATCATTTAATCTACTAGCAAATTAAAACACTAATGAAAGGGACCCAGTTAAAGTGATATGATCGGTCATTCTCATGTTTGAATCACACACTGAGCTACCTACTTAAAAGTATCGATTTTCTCAGAGGTTTTTTCACTTAATTGGTTACAATTAGATGAGTTGGAGGAATATTGACAGGTGGTTTTCCTCACTAGCTCCAAGAACCGATGTTGTCAAAAAGGGCTTCCACGGTTCCCTTTAGAAACGAGTTCGCTCTTGCTGCTTATCGTTCTCCCGGTTCATAACGATAGAGTTGTTTCTGCACCTCTTCGTCAACCTGCCCGCGTTAGACTGTCAGTTTACTCAAGTTACACTCTTCTAATCTTTTATTCGACTCATTATCATCATCATCATTATTGCCACCAAGAGCATGACCAGAAGGTGCTATGGCTCGGGCCGCCGCTCACTTCAACAGTGAGGTGGAGCATACTGGAAGAAAACGTTACAAAGAGGGTTGGAAATTGAACAGATTAAACGGAAGAACTAGAAATTGTATGGATGCAGGTGCGTCATTGATTGCAGCACAACGCCATCTAAGAGAACGTCTTTAACCAACGAGTGATCACGAGGACCCCAACCAAGAAGGCGACACCTACCCATTTTCATATTTCATGACCACGTTGTTGCTTGACCGCCACGAATTTCACCCAACCATTAGTGGTCTCAATATATAATACACAGTAGGACAAACGATCAGCTAGAATAAGTAGTACGTGAATTAACTATCGCAGGCGGTGAAGTGTGAGTAGTTGACCAATTGATCGCGAATCCCGAGCGTTCCAAAATACGCGCCCGCGAACGGCTGTGTTGTTCACGCGGTCAGTCCACGTGTTGTGGGCTAATTGGCAGAGACAATGATGGTCAAACATAGCGAGTCGGTTGAAGTCTTCGTTGCGAGCAGGTCGCGTTTCCGAACCATAGAACAAAACAGAACGCACACAGGCATTATATACCCTTCCTTTTAGCGACAACCGGACGTCTTTTTTTATTCAACTAATTATGCCGTAAACCATCTTGTAAAGTATGCATGCGGGAAAGGTTGAGGGGTTAAGTGAAGCAAAAGATAATGACAACTGACGCATTCTGGCTACAAATATACTTGAGCTAGTGACATCTGTTCTATTCTTCCTTTTGTTTGCAAATAAGGAGTGAGCTTGAATGCTATCCTACACTGAAACTACACTCATCCCAAACAGTTACGGTGACCCGAGCCTGTCCATCGTTGCAAACGTTAGCCAGTTGCTTAGGCGTCAGAACCGACAGATGTCGTCTGCCATTCAATGTGCGGCTGCTTAGCCGCTTTGTCTATGGTTTGTGTGTGAACTCAGTCTCACGAGGCAAAGCCCATTGGGATCAGCACTTCAAGTTATACTCATTTGTACGTTATGTCACTAGGGGGTTAACTGATCGATTTTAATTGAGAACATTTTGGCTTTCGGTCAGATGGAGCTGATAACTGCTGAAAGATTCCATAAGCCTGGAGATGTCGCAACTTATTTGGAAAAACAAACTATATAGTGTAGGCGAAGCAAAGGGGACAATAATCAGTCTTAGTAAAACGAGAGAATCAGCTTCCACCGAAGCAAGACGAGGTGGAAACTGAAACTGGACATTCACCTGTCCTTACAAGAACCGAGAGAAAGATGCTAAGCAGTTCACTTGTTCAGATTATTATGAAATCAGTAAAATTATTTTTTAGGTTCCGTGAAAGGTATCTACTTATTATGGACTGGAAAATGCACTGCTGGGCTCGTCGATGGCATTGCTTTTGTTCTAGCCATAATTCCAACTTCCTCGTTTGATGCACGTCAGAGGCAGAAAGTCTGCTTCAGCCGACACCCTCACGTTGGACCCTCACTGATCGAATGATGATGTTTTCAAACCCTAGAGTAAATGTAAAAGAGGCCCATTTGCGGAGAAGATGAACTTCAGTTGGACTCGAATCAACGAGAATAAACAGTTACATACCCTGCCAGTAAGCCAGCTTACGTTTTCGAACTCTTTTCATCAACTTTCAATTCTTTAAAATGTGAAAAGACTGTGATGTTCTGGCAGGACCGCACTTGAATTTATGAGTCAAATTTCACGAAGACATGACTATTTCTTCTAGTAGGCTTAAGGTTCGGCTGGTGGACATACAGTCCTGACCTCCACCGTGAAGTGCATCTTCGACATAATGCATACAAAGGACTTAAGAAGTACGATTTACTGGCGGAATTGACGGTCGTTTTGAACAGACCTGAAGAAATTCCTCCTTCAGTGTATTTTTTCAGTGTTCTAACCAAGAATTGTGTGCAGGCTGACAGTTCGTATCAAGCATTTCTAGACTTACGGCGGACAGAATGGACACACCGTTTCCATTCAGTTTCTATTCACTCTGTAGTTATACAGTTGTCGCGAATAATTGTCAACTGTCAATTTTAAAACGGCGGTAGAAGATTATACGACCATCCAGTATTCTGGTGGTGTGTGCAGTAATGAAAAGTTTAAGTATCAGGGCAAAACAGTGTGCAGGTCATTGAGTAAATTTGATATACTTTGCCACAGGTACACAGGAAAAATTACTGCTGTTGTGTTTGTTAAATCCGCTGCATCTTTGTGTCATTATTGTGTGTAAATGAGTACAAAATGTATACCAATTTGTGGACACAGCAAGATTTAATCGGCTGACAATATAGGTCAATAAAATCGCTAAAACATCAAACGCGTGAAGGCTGAGAGAAGAGGTTCTCGGTGAGTTTTATATTTGGCTGTTAGGGAGCATTTTCCTTAGTCCCATATCTTACAGCGTTGCAGTGACATACTAGTTTCAAGTTAGCCTCGTCGGTAAGATTGTACTGACACAAATGACCTCGTTCGGAGCTCTCAATCAATCAAACCATCACGTTAAACCCACATCGCCAGTACAGTTGTCCATACGTGCTCTCCAACTGACCTGTTAAACTCGTCACTTGGTGAACTACCCCTCGGACATTTTGTTTGATAGTGTAACCTGTTCTGACTTTCATGTCCCTTTGGCCCATATTTCAAGGGCTAATATGAACTACAAAATCGGATGTGTTTGATCGACTTACGTCCAACGAGGCCGGTAGTATCTGCTCTGTCAGCAACAATCGTGTCGGTGTCACCAACACTAGCTTTGCCATCGTTCCGTACGACTCTTGACCACCAACACTGTCACAACAGCTACACACACTTGTGCGACATATCAAGGTGAATGAAGACTCAGTGCTACACAGTACGTTGAACAACAGGATAACACCATATACAAATCGACACGCCATCCGTGCCTCATCTCGCATGTGAAGAGATTGTTGTTCCGTCGTTTTCTCCTACTGTCTGGGTTTAATGTTAATTACCGAAACAATACAAGGCTGACCGCACACATACACATACACGCAGACGTTCCGTCATTTGAATAAATGACTTTATTAGTCATGACACGGCTTTATAACTTAGTCTAATTAACAGTCATGGTTCCGACTTGCGTGACACGTTTGATTATTTGAATTTCTCCATTCGCACCGGAGATCAGATCAACGAACAGGCTTAGTAACCGAGCTGGATGGGCAAACCGGCACAACATAGCCAGTTTAGTTGGCTGTGGGTGGTGGGGTGTGTGTGCGCATTTCCATTCCAGTGGCTCGGTTTACGTCCTCCCAGGGCATGGCTACCAGAGTCTACAATCGATAGCACCTGGCTGCATCGCGCAGTTACCGAATTTGTTGGAAAATTCTTCTCAAACGTTTATGATGTCTATATTTTCTACTTGACCCACTAGTATACAATTCCCTCTCAATTTTACAACTTAACCGGACTTACTCACTTGTACATATTGCTCTACTGGTTTGGAGGTCACTGAATAACCTATCTGCACTTATTTAGCGTGCTTCACCGGAGGTGACTTTTTGCTGTTCTGAGAAGAAACGCGTAGCAAACAAGCTCATTTTCAGTGTTTCATCACAATTATATGGGTTCGATGGGTAGGGTAGACAACCTAACACTGAGGTGAGAGATGTCAGTCAATATATTCTGTCTGGTTTGAGTCATCAGACTTAGTTGAAGGATATATTGCCTGTACATGTTGCCTCTTTTTGTGTTTACCGTTTCGTTTGTTCCTGTGGAACAAGCTACATGGGCTGCACAATACGGTGATTGTCCGAACGCATTCGGGAGCATTAATCGGTGTGGCTAATGCGAGGATCGATAAGCCCTGTTTGTCTGCAGTCGCTACGCCTTTGATCAAGTCAAACCATCTGATCAACTAGACCGATTCGTTCAAACCAATCTATCGCATATGTGGGATATAATCGAAGCGAATCAAAGGTGGCATATTGTCAATTACAGAGGCCGTTCCAATTCGCTACACTCACCACCATTGTGCACTCCAAAACGGCCAGTCTAAACGTTAAACCTTCCAAGGCCGTATACACAAACCCAAAATAGAATGATCACGTAGATGTGACGCATCTCTTGCAGATTTCGTACAACTCACGCGATCAGTGTTATATAACTAAGTCTCATGACTCAAAACAGACAGAAACCATTGACTGACATCTCTTGTCCCACTAATGTGTTATCTATCACCCCATCGAACCCACATAAATGTGTTGTATTCAATCTGATGATGAAACACCGAAAACGAGCTTGTTTGCCACGCGTTTCTCCTCATGACTAAACCACGTATATTCCAAGTATTGTGTTGTTCTGTTTGTATTATCAAAGAGACTTGTGAGGTAACTGTATATATTTGTTCAACCTTAAACATTCGACTTGTGTACTTACGACACATGTTTATTGATGATGCTGCCCGTCATAGTTGAAATATGTAACTGTTTGTTTTTTGCACATTTTATTGCTTACTAAATAGTACTGTAGAACATTCGATCAAAACTTGTTCTGAATTCGATGGCCGTTATTTGTTTACGCGTTGTTCGAAGACGGTTCAGTCGTAACACTGGGTGTTCACACTCCCGTTTTGGTGCCTGAGAAGCAAAGCTGGACTGGGAACCAGTATGCATTGGTGAGTGTTAACTGACGAGGTAAAAATACAATACTTCCCTGGTGGATTATGGTATCACGATAATTTACTCACCAAATGCTGAATGGTGAAAAACCGCATTCAGGAACGAAACAGATTTACAAATTCCTAACTGATTGCTCGAGAACTAACTGTGCTGATTCCACACGTAAATGACCGCTGACGATTTAAAATCGATACTTTCATATAATCGAAGGCACGTTGAACTGGTACACTTTTGAATGACTAGTTCGTTCTGTCTGTTTATCTACTTGTCTAACCTTCTCTATGTTGAGTTATTTTGAATCATACTTTCCTCAGTTCAGTTTGCCGGACAGTAGCCGCGCATGACTTGGTCTGGGTGATGTATCATGCTGGAACCAGATCACACTCATGGAACGCAACTAAGAGGACGACGTGCCGGTAACCTAAAAACCGAACAGCGTATGGAACTGGTTTCTATTTATGCGGTCTGTGGTGTAGATGTGGCGGGGACCACTAGAAAGTTTAATACAAAGCATGTGGGTACGCGACCGGTTACCTATAAATTAGTTCGAAGGCTGATGAAAAAGTTTGTTGCAACGAGCAGTGTTCATGACCTGCAAATAAGTGGTCGGCCGCGCCCATCAACAGATGATTGCTCTGCCAGTGATATTCTGCGACTTGTATAAAAGGGCGTCCGTCGGCTTGCTCAAGAATGCAACACTTTGAAGTTCACAGGATATTTGGAACACTGAGTTCCCTTCAACCAATTCAACAGAGGAGAAGGAAGACATATGTTGCGATATGTTAGTATTTCGTTTACCCTCATCAGTTTCGAACGTAAAACATGCCAGTTATGTACATCATACAGATTGGGACAAACAGGGATTAGACACGCCAACAAACACAAAGTATTACGTGATCACGACCATGGCAACCCGATAGGTTGCCGGAACCACTTTTGTACACACAACGCCCGCCGGTAAGTTCGGATAAGTATCGCTTCGCAGCAAGTCAGTAACTTTGCGTTTCGATTGCGCAACAGTATCTTGAAAGAGTTTAATGGGTAAACTTAGTGACTTGTTGTCATTATGTGTTTAGCAATCGACAACGTTGGATTTTTAGCAGTCAGTTCACCAGGTACAGGTTGGCGTGTCATCAGTTTTTTCAGCCATTTCAGGATGTGTTCGGCGACTGGTTATGATAGTTGTTGATCCGTTCTACTCGTGTAGATGTCACTGCAACTGCAATCGAACTGGTATACAACATGGGAGACAAGCTGTTTTCCCGATTTCGGAGAACTGGTACTCTGGTGGTACGAGCTAAACGCAACTGCACAGTCACACACCTTCGAGCCAGAGCAGGTTTTAGGTCATCCTTGATGTCGTTGACTAGCTGGTCACCTTTTTGTGGGGGATTGTCAGGCAGGTGGTGCAAGCATTCCAACTCTCGGCGGAATACCCCCAACACAGTGGGAGGTGCGTTCAAAAACCCACAGTGAGCGGATGGAGAACGGCGTGGGCGACCGGATGAGTCATCGCTCGGCCGGATCGGACCAACGGGCGAGACGTGGCAGCCGAAATAGGATGGATGACCAAATTGAAGGCGTGATTATTCCAACACTCTCAGAAATATCTCGACACGGCTGTAGAGTACGTCCAAAGCCTACAGTAGATAGACGGAGGGCAGCACGAGCAATCGGACAAGCTATTGCTCAACGAAATCGGATCAACGGAGGAGAAATAGCAGACAGAAATCCCCGGGTTGAAAGCGCCAATCACACACATAAACCGGGTAGAAGTGCACACGACGCGTGAACGGAAACCTGGGGGTGTTGTGGACTGGAATGCTGACTCATAAACGCGAGCGCGCGTGAAGCATGTGAACTAGCGAGTTGGACAATAAAGATTGTGCTTTATTGGACGCCTTTTCGCTACACTTTGAGTAGTATGAATAGGAAAACATCATTCTGTTTTTATTTCAGTGTTATTCATCGTATTATATCTCTCGGTGGGTTTATCGGGGTATTGATTTGTTAGTACGATTTATCTTAGTGTCTGTTATTCTGTCTGTCAACATTTGAACTAAACCACGTTTGTATGTAATAGAAGCAAGGCTGGAAAATGGAAGATGTTGATCACCCCATGTTGGTTTGCGGTGAACTGGGCGCTGTAACGTGCGGTGATGAGTACATCCAAAAAAGATAAACTGTTATTCGATTCAACTGTGTGAGACAAAGACTGGTTAGGAGTGAATATTGCTGAGTAAGTTGAAAAACAACTCAACATGAGCAACATCAGTAAAACTTAAGGTATCAACTTATCGTTTATACGATTTGGTTATGTAATCCGGGACTTGTTGCTCAATCATTCCTAAGAAGATGGCCGTTAGTGTTGGGCCTAACGGACTACCCATAACAACACCGTCTATCTGTTTCTAAACAAGCCCTTCAAAATCGAGACAGATGGTTTCAGCACATAATAAAATAAGATCTTTGAGGTATTCAAGTGGAACACCCATATCACACTTTTGACTCGAGATAAAGTCACACAAAAAATGAACGTCGAATTATCGTCATTTTATTTGACTACGCTGGCAAAATTAAGATATATGCTAACACAATATCGTCGACAAGCGTATAAATTCAGAGTGTTCGACTTCAAACACAAACGTAAATACTGACGGTGTTTCACTATACTATTTTGAACGAGTGCCGAAGTCCTCAGGTTGCATGTGTTTAAACGTTAGCTGCCACCTGGCAGTTTTTTTTAAAAGGAATTTTAGCAAAACTTTTCCACATCACCGGATTCACTTGTCCATTGATAAGTGTTGTATAATTCAGAACGTTTACTGATAGCTCAGTTACTAGCAGTTTAGAGTATATCATTTGTAATTCTCGTGGTTTAACAAGTGCAATTTTTTCAGATAAGTTGAGTATGTTCACTTCAAAAACGCAAGATCAAGAAATGAAGTATGGTTTATATGGAAAGTTGCATGACTGACAAGTTCCTGTACAATCAAGGGGGGTTACCAAAAACATTTTTAAACCCATGTTATAATGATATTCATTGAACAGTTCCGTTCAAACTCCTTCATGCAAAATGATCTATTGAATTGCGGGTTCAATTGTCTTTAGTTTTTATTGAGTAATTAAGTATAATCTAGTATACTCGACCCATATAGCCGATAAATATTCGATGACCCTTGTCTAATAATCAGGGGGATCCATCATTGGAATAAACACGCTTATAATCAATGATCACCGAACATTACTGTTTACCCAATACTTGAAGATCATTCACAAATGATCGCACCGGTCGAATTCCTACAGATTTCTCAGTCAGTCCTTTTCGCTTTTGGTAAAGCTCGTCCGTTGTACATATCCTTGCTTTGTAGCAGCTGCGTTGACTACTACGCCATTAGCGTCAAATTAAGCATGACTGAATTATTGTACGTTAACGTTCTGCTACGTTTGCCTGTGAGTAGTGCCCAGATTTTTCGATTGGTTTGTCCTTTTGGCCTCAATCGATGACCCCATGACTAGAACCATTCTACAAGTTGAAACCATAGAAAACATCAGGTTGTTATGTGATACTTCTGTTTACATTTGTTTCAGCAAATACGTTACAATTACAAGTGGAACTAAACCTTCACCCGTAATAGGTAAGAGTGAACTATGAAGTGCCTCAATATTTACGTCTTATTTGATGCTTCCGCTTTCCAACTGTCTGAGGGTGTCAAATGACAACGGCTTCCGAAAACTGAAGCTCAGGCTAAATTTCCAAGCCGGAATAGAACAAGCTAACCTACTTCAAACGGTACGATCAAGTGGTGCCCCCATGTGCTTTGTCTTGTACGGACTATCCGGGTTAAGATCCGGTTCTAACGCAAATGCTTTCCACTCGGTCCCACTTAGTGGAACAGCTGTTTGCGCTTGCGTACATGCATTCGACACTTGGGCACAATGTGGCAAGTCAGCGATTCATTGAGGAAGACTGTGTGCCGTGAAACACCTCCGGTAGACAGGCCATGTTCGGAGGATGAACGTGTGTAATTGAGACCACCCCACCTCATAGATGCGGGCCGTTGCCATAATTCACACAAACCACACAACATGCTCTCCCTCGCGTCTCGTCTGCAGAAGGAGATGCAGGCGACTAGCGGGGGTGGGCAACATTTGACGTCACCAAATCTGACCCGATTTGTTCAGCGCTCAGCATGGGATTGCGAAGAGCCGGGTTGGGGGAATTGACTAGGTTGGGTGGTGGGCTGGTCACCAAAGCTTGTGCTGCAGCCACCTGTGCACACAAAACTTGAAACTTTTGTGAACAGTGTGTTCATGAGATCCAGGGGTGGGATGTGGAGATTGAAACAGTCCTTCAGGTCGTGTGAGAGATAGCCCGCACACTGTCCTAGCTCCGGTAACGCACGCAATCGGGTACCCGAACGACAACAACGATTGTGGTGGTGGCGGCAGTGGTCGTGATGGTAGGTCGCCTATTTCGATTACATAATCATTTAACAAAGGAATGGATCATTGAGGCGTGTGGTTGGATTGCGTAGGTGCGGTTAGAGTTACGCCAAATTGACAGATGGTACTCCAGATAGGCCTTAACACACGCACAATGTCGTCTAGAGTGTGGGCGACTGGCGGTTGTTTGAATGTGGTTTGTGTAACATTGCAACGTAGGACATGAGGGTCGCTAAACAAGAAGACAGCAAACACACGCACAGCACAATTGCGCATGTGTGTCATATGCCAGATTGTGATTCTTTGACGAACTTGCCGTTGGCAAGATTACGCACGACAGCAGGTTGAGAGTGCGTACGCAAACAGACCATAGCAGCTCATCAATAATCGACAATTGTGTCGGACAGTTATTGAAAACGACTGATCGATTTGCCCGCTCAATGATCGGTCAGTAGGCCAAAACTTGGAACAAGTCGGGAGGGTGAGAGCTTTGTTGCGCACACAGGCAGGTGGTGCCCATATACTATGCGACAGCTTGTGAAGAATCCTATTTCCTCTAGCCTTCTGATGAGTTCCTACGGGAATATGAACATTTGAGAGCTGATGGACCCTCAAACCAATGAATGGACGTGGACAACCTATTTGAATTGCAGATATTGTCTTTTCGATCATCTGACTCAGTAATAGATTAGTTGCATACTTCCAGGTTGGATGATTGGTTGAGGTTTCTCCTGACGCGAGACAACTGAACATAGGCGTTTTAACTTAGTCTTGTGAGAATATGGATAACGGGCAAACATCAAAGCAATCAGGGCACAACTTCTGTCTGTCTGATGTAGTATGGCTTTCCAACTCCCAACGAATACTTGATATGTGTATGAGTGATACATCTTAACAGAACCAACCTGGTGAAAGGTTAGCATGGTGCACCTCAGTAGTAGAACACATTTCGAGCGTCTAAGCATCTGAGCAAACATTTGACATAATTTCATTCCTTTCTGGATCTATTTTTCTCAACAGGTTTGTTGTGTATTGATGTTTCTTAATCACACTCGTTTTGGATTGGGGTATTTCCATGGATTCCATAGAAGCAAATGTGCGTTGGTGTTGGTTAGTGACCTTCTGTATCAAACCAGTCCTAGTATGTCCTTTTCACTTGTTCATGTTTCATTTAGTTTAATTAATCTCTTTTCGGACCCATCAAGCGGGTTAGCAAAGCGAAGGTTACACTTTTCACATTGCGGATAGATTAACTTGTTCTGCTGATGTGAATCATTATACTATTCACAAATACTTTTAACAGGCAGGTCACATCAGCGTTGTCCAGTCAGTTCAAAAATGGATGGAGCCGATCTTCTGAAGTAGAATTGCGAATAACCACTACGAAACGATGGCCTCATTTAAATTTTACCACTTGTGAAGTCAATCTACGTGCCCTTTCAAAAAGGCGATGATGAAGACAGTAATGCTTTCAACCGCTACACTCGACGAACTACTGTTTACCGTTCTGAAGTTTATTTCATTTAGTAAATACGAACGGGGAGGAGTTCAGTAGAAAGTTCCAGCTTCAGGACGAATACAGGGGGAAATGCAATCGTAGTAACAGAATTGTAAAAGTGCACTTTTACATAAGTAAAGGACACATACTTTGTAACACTCGATCCGTACGAATCAGACATGTGTGCTTTCACTCTAACCCACTGCATTATTTAGTACGTGCACAGTAAATCAAACAATCTGTTGTTTGCTTCCCACTAGAGATAGTCTACATGACCTTTGACGATCACTTTCAATTCAACCAGTTGCATTTTCTCACCCTCTCATTTGTTTACAGCAGCATCTGTTTACCTCTGGCTACCCCCTCTTGCTTACATAGATCACTTTTAGGATCTTTTGATCACTTGATCTTGCAGACCCCAGGACTACTTTCCTCTCTGGTAGTAATGCATCTGGTTACATTGTAACAAAGCAAACAAGAATACATCGCGGAGGCTTGACGGTAGTGTACAAAGAAGGATAGCTGTTGTAACGTTCGGCAGAACTGGTTCAATCTAGTGTTAATGCAGAAGAAAACAGCTGTTCTTTTGCATTCAGCCGCTTGTGATTGCTAGAAACAGTGATACATTTGATAGATCGGGTTTGTAGGGCTGTTGACAACGTTGACACCTTTACGTTCAAAGTCTTACGCATTGATGATGTCACCTGGTTTTTTGAGGAAGCGTTTACAACCCAAACAGAAATCGGGGCAAACAAATGAATGCCCAGATCGGAAAAAGTACGGAACTTGAGGTTTAAGTAAAAGCCAGTAGGTCGATAAATCCTAAATATCTCATGACAACAAATGCGTAAAAGTACAATGAAACAAGCACGAGGCTCATGTCTGACTGGTACAACCTGAGTGAACCATTTACAATTTTGCTCAGCGGCGCATGTAATTTCATAGAATGACTTCCGTTCAAACTCTGGACACTTTCTAGTGCATTGATGTTTGTTGACAATTTTTGCTCGTACAAACTATATGCAGAAAAATGGTGAAATCTTAAGATATTACGTGATAAAACAACTTCTGATAAGCATATTTTTGAAACGGCTTGCTGTTTCGCACACTTCATTGCAGTACAATTCAGAAAAAACCACAAACCCTTTGACACGGAGATGTTACTTCTGTGAACTGGCTAACTGTATTCTCATTGTGATGAATTGTCAATACGGCTATAACATTAAAATGCCTTCTTAATGAGTTATGTAATCGTTTCGAACGTAGGATCACGAATGCAAGTCTAGCAATAATATACTAGACTTTCCCCCAAAAACAACATTATTTTGCGCTTCTTGCTCAAGTAACTGTTCATTTCAAGTGGATTATCTTTCACCACAGTTCCTGATTCTGCTCATCCACTCAACGGCTGTTGTGATAAGCTTGCCTACGGGCTTTTCCTTCTTAAACCCAACAAACATGACTAAGTGTCCATCATAGATCTGTCGGTGACCAATAAAAGAACTATCCTTAAAACTCCTGTTTGCATGTCCTCTTGCTCACAGTGCATCAGTACTTCATTATTTTGAGCGTAGTCCCTACAATAAACACAAAACGATAAGTAAGCTAAAAGAGGGCTGACTGAAGGGGCCGACTGGAAAGTCAATGTGAATGCGACGGCTGCGATCAATTGTGGGTTATATGCAATCTACATGAAAACCAAAATCCCCTACTACTCATCAGTAGAAGTGATTAGTCAGTGGTTAACTGTATATAGCTTAATCGCGGTATTTTGTCTGATAATCTTTTAATTGTCCTAGTTTCATTTTGTTTTTATTCACATACCCATTGAGTCAACTTACTATCTGTCGACTCATCCAAAATGAGCATATTAAACCGTTATAATTAAGAGTTTCTTTGCGATTCTACCTTTAATTGGAAGCACAGTTATTAGTCTGCGCCATTTTTTCCATTCTGGAAATAAATCAAAAAGACTGACGTTCTTTCAAGCGATTCATTGTGTCTTATGTTAATCTGAACTTCTGATTGTAGAGCAGCGTTTTTGTTAACAAGTTTTTCAGTCAGAATTGATTACGAAGATAATCTGTGTCTAGCAGGTATGTTTTATTATTGGTGATTTTAGTAACAATTCAACACAATATCACACTAAGATAATTCATCAAATCTCAACGCATGAGTTGAAGTTAAAACAGTAAATACCGGATAACATTTTGAATGAATATGCAAAGTTTGGCAAGTAGTTGTGTGAAAAATTTCTAAGACAAACCTAGTTCACTGGCATTCGTGTGATAGCTTGTCCCGTAAAATGAAGATGGTCACTGATTTAACGTCCAGTAGCACACGTGATTAACAGTGGCTTCTTGCATTTATTTTGCAGGTGCATAGTTCCGTAGGCGTCGGCTAACAATGGACTAGCCCAATTGGATCTCAGCATTGCAAGTTAGATGGAAGTGAAGCAACTTGTCATGTAAGACGAGATTGTTACATCGAGGTTGTTCATGCACACGTTTCATGGCCAGTTAACGAGACACCTCATCTAAAGTGTAAAATTAAAGTGGCAAACCATGGTTGTATTTCTCCTCTAGATTGATTACCGGTGAATTGCAAAAGAACCAGCGTGTTTACTATCTATTGTGAGGCGGTGGATATCACATTGATTATACTTGAACATATAAATTGAGATGAAGGAAGTGCCGCTATTAAAAACAGCGACCAGCAGGGAAGGGACATGGAGTAAACCCCGATTTTGAACATATTTCACTTTTATACTTTGTGGTCTGGATGAATTTTAGTTACACTGGTAGAAGAGGTAAATCGTTTTGTCTATGAAAACGTCAGCTTTTCGGTAGTTACTGGTTCAGTTGACCTGTAGTAACGCCACTCTCTGATGACTCCATCTATCTAACTGCATCACTTTCTAAATAACTGGTTTATGGTCTAGTGAAACGTTTCCAGTCAGATTGCTATAACAACGCCTGTTGCCATAAACGTTATTCTGACGATATATGCAAATTATTAAAACACACAAACCAACACTTCTAATAGTGTCACTAAGCAGACCATTTTTGTGACGCACAAACGTAATTCAGAGATATGTTTTGCACCAAGTGGTCAACCAGATTCCAGTCACTTTCAAGCGGCCAGCCTATTAGCGGGAAGCGTATATCATAGGTGTACGCAAAGGCTGTACTGAACCGAATGTGCGCTGACCGTCGGTTCCATTGAGACAGCTATATTTTTACACTTCATATGAGTATCTTCTGGGAATTGTCTTTGTGGTGTATAACCCAAGCTAAATGCAAACCTGTGCTACACATATATTACTAGATAATAAAGGTCTTAAAAACACTCAAACTAATCGTAATTGCATACCGTTTTGTAACTTTCAGATTTCATTACTACGTTGAAACATAACTATGTGGGTGACGGGAATAAGATAATTGTTACCCTGTTTAGGGGTTTATAGCTCGAAGCATTCAAACTAATGTCACGAACAGAGTACGTAGATATCAACAAACCCTGACCCGGTAATGGGGAGCTACTACATTACTGGACGATACCTATTATTTCTGACTGGTTCAGGGTGTGAGAAAAAGGAACAGGAATCAGATGTTGAAGTTTAGCCATTAAGAAAAAGCATTTGAACTTTCTGACATATGAGCCTTTCAAAGGTGCTTTCTTACGTACAATGATGGGCGGATGAACGAAAACGGAAAGACACAGTAGCAATACCCTCCGTGTATTTTGTTGCTGGTTACCCAGTGTACAGTTGTGACGTTTGCAAAAGTTGTAACTACTACCTGGAAATGAGAAATACCTTGGATTGTGTTTGATTTGACAGTTATCCCACAGGTACTGACGCATTACCTACTCGCGCAATTAAACCCAAACTGCGGGTGGTGCTGGCACCAAACTCCTGCTGTGCTGTTTTTGTTGGCAAGTGTTACATTTACAATGACCAAACAGTTTGGTAATCAGCATCCAACTGCTCATTAGGAATGTGTCACTACTAAACCAGTCTCGTGTAGTCATCCGCGTGCTCGAATGGTAG
>JTDE01003462.1:31458-57645 GCA_014338405.1 Paragonimus skrjabini miyazakii
GCGTGCTCGAATGGTAGCGACAGCCTTAGTTCAAAACTCGGATGACAAGTGAAGCACTGATTTGGTCAATTCATCGTAACGTCAGGCATTATGTGTGGATTACAGGCCGGTAAATTGATAATCACTTAACTCCAGGGAAACGGCCATCATAGCTGGATTTTGTTGTAAACCATGCCAAATTTTTGTTGGAAACAAGCTAGATAACGAGATCCAGAGATACACATTCTTCGGAACTGCACTGTGCTTCCCACAGTTATGTGTAACTTTCATCAGTCATCTGTTTCCATTCTATTTTCCAGTGCCCATGGATGCTACTGTGACAGGAACACATAGCACGCACCATAAAACACACAACATCGATTGCGTCTGTCCAAACAACCGAACTCCCGTCAGTCAGATAGAGCGATAAGACAGTTGTCTAGGTGGGAACGTTCGGTCCTTCTGAAGGACACCAGTTTCCAACAGAAACAGTTGGATGCTAAAATAAACACATTGTTCCTGAGGCTACAACCGTTATTGCTCTCTGTGTTGTCTCATGTTGGGAAAAGCAACAAAGGCCAAGGCAGACAATAACAATCTGGCTGTTCGGGACTGAAGCCTCGGCCTGAAGATTGAGAATTGTCTCCAGTCTGGCGCGTCCATAGCATGCTTTGCTGGCTATGTTGTGACGCAGATGTGGCTGTAAAACTGGGATTTACTCAACTGAAACTCTGACAGTCGTACCATCAATCTCTGCAATCCCATCGAACACTGTTACATTTACATTATACCATGTGTTTAGATTACCTGATTGTAAATTTTCTCTCTCTTACTTGCTTGCGAAACGTTTCGTTTGGAAGACGCCCACCGAGTGGATAGACATTACACAAGCACCCAAGTTCATTGAACTCAACTGTGCCGACATGCCCTTTTGGTGGTACGGTTCAAGCGATGCAGACAATTCATTTGCGATAGTTCAAGTGAGTTTTTTGTTTAAATTTGTCACTCACCTAACCCAGTGCTATTTGGAGCCCCCGCGACTGGCTCATGTTGACCGCAAGATAGTGTCATCGTTACTTGATGCGTTGATGAAAATTACTTTTAACGGTCACTCGTTTCCCCCCAATCGGTGTGGCTGCACACACACACTCACACACACCGTCAGACAGGTGGTAGCACTGGGGTCGCTGTCACAAAATATTATTTAACCCTAGAACACACGGTGTTTTTCGTGCATACAAGAGTTGGCTCTTGTATGCATGTGGACCCACCAAGCGACAGGTGTATTTCCAGTCAGTTCATTGAGATAAAATGTTGAGTTTTCAATTGCCAATATCTTTTGGCCACAACCTTCTTGAAATGGACACGTTAAAAAATTATCTGGATTCGAATGGCTTTGTAATCCGAACCCAGGAGAAAATCTAGGCAATTCAGGAAAAGTGATAAGTTATATCCACTTCACTGAGATGACCTTGTAATCGCTTAACCTACTTACTGGTGAGCCCGTAAATATATTTTAAAATGTAGGGGTTTGAATGACCTCATCGGAAATTAACAGATCGCTGTTCGATCAACTGGAACATCATGGCAAATCCATCACCACACCTCCAATGCGTTCGTCGGTACGCAGGCTTTAATTATCCTGTTGAACCTATCGTATCCAATGCGTAAGTTGTCTCGATGTTGATGCCCATTTGACCCACGTTTAGTAGGTTCATGTGAATTATAAAATCAGTGCCGGGCATATCGTCTGACAAGGACCGCCCGACATAGCGCCTGACACCCAATGCCTAATAGGGTCAGCAGTTCCAACACTGTCAACAATGTTAGTGCCGGTGCCAACCACACATTACCCAGTTCATGTTTTTGCATGAATATTGGCCACGAACACTGTCACAACAATCACTCAGGTTCTGTCACTCACGTCTACACGACGCATCAAGAGGACTGATTATTCACTCCTGTACAGTATGCTGAACAGTACATCCTGCCTTGACGTCGCCGCACGAAGTAAACAATACATAGCCCTACGACAAGTATCTTCAACTCCAGTATTTGTACAGCTTCATCCAGCAAACGAATTACAAGTCAAGGACTACTCTCACATCAACCAATCTATCATACCTCACAAACTCCCACTGTCGCAATTGCTGATTCGCAACTATCGGTCATTTGTGCTGCACAATCCGGATTTTGATAAATCCAAACATTTTGTAACACTGCTTTTGCTGTTCACGTGTATTTGATACACTGCTATTTGTGTATCATGTACGCTATTCAACTTTTGATCACAAACAAATCTTTGCCAATAAGAACGAACCACACAGGGCCTACAGTACGTTCAATGAGACCGAATGTAATTGTGTGTTCGTACGAATAACGGTACTGCTAAGCTGGTCACTTCTTGCAATTATTCTGGACAGAGACAATTTGAGTTCACAAGTCTAAACGATATAAAGTGTCAATTGTTTTAAATGTCAACTTTTTTTCCTCTTATGGTGGTCATACAATAGGAGCATTATTGATAGTCGTATGTCACTAAACCTTCACATAAGATGATACAGTCGTGCTTACTGTATTGCCAGTAGCACACTGGTTAACGTGGTTGTTTCGTGAAGATGTAGTCGGAATTCTGGTCTTATCCGTGGCAGGGATATGTCCTATTGACAAGCTCTAAGGACAGAGAAACTCGGGTAAAATACTTGTTTTCAAAGATGTCTGACAAAAAAGATCTATATAAATACGACAGTAGCAGTTAGTTGTGAGTGATGCTATGCTTACATTACAAAACGTGCTTAACTACGTCGGGATACACATAGATGAGCAATGTGTAGCAATCAGTAGTGAACAATTCACTTACTATTTATAATAACATCATTCATTCCCCCCTTACTTTACGAAAGATATTGTGCTCGTCTTGTTCATCATCTTCTCACCTACCGGAATACCACCTTTTAAACTTGGACGACGTTCCAAATTAACAAATACCTTGTGATGTAACGCCGATTGGTTTCTTGTCTTCTAATCCAGAAGGCATGTATAAATTACTGTTGTTTACCTCGATAGTTAACCCTTCGTTGGCGTAATCGCCACAATAAGTTGCAAGCCAGAGTCACTTGGAGATGCACATTCGTTTGGTTTGTTTCAAGTTACTGAACTGTAAGACAACGTCACATGACCTCACTCAGTATACCGGGTTTACATCAAATGGGTTTTATGAGATCAAAACACACTCATACATAAAAGAAACATCTCCTCGGAACAAACACGTTTGCCCTTTCGGAAGCTATTTTTTATTAGTAGGAGTGTTCTCCTTTGGACGTGATACACCAAGTGAACCGATCACAACTGCTGTTAACGAGAGGTTTTGTGCCTCCAAACTAGGTATACAGATTATCGTCAGTCTTGTTTCATGCTCAAACCTAGAAGATAACTTTCCTGTAATTAAAGGTCTGTTTTTTAAAAAAAAATTTAAACTCCTTCATTCGTTTCTATAGCTGCAAAACCAGATACATGTTTTAACAAGTCATCACGCATTACCTAATATGGTTTACTAGTGAAATAACACACATTCAATGGCATCATGTTGACACACTTGGGGATTTTAATAAACCGGTCCAACAGCTGAAGTATTTAGTTAAGTTTACCAATTAAGCACCATCCTGTAGGGAGCACTGAATCTGACATCGTTGAAATTCATCTCTATTGCACCCCCTTGTGCATATAAAAACGTTTCATTCAGTCTTCGAAACTACTTTGGTCTAATATCTACTCCGTAATCGGGCAAGAGCAATTGCTCATGTAGCATCTTGTACACCATTGTTGTTAGCTAAGAACGCGGATGGCTAAACGGCTGTTCACCCAGAAAACCAATACATGGGTTATGCGCTTCAACTCAACAATAAGCAGTCACACTCACTTACATACAACACTGATTCCAGAACATCATGGTTGCAATGATCGCCAATATCCATTTCCTGTATGTATCGAGAACCACTTCATGTCAAACTGTACTCCAATGTTTTTCCTTGTATTCTTCCTGCGGTTAGTAGAGATCGATCGTTCAACCCCATCCGACCCATTATTTATCTGCTTCATTAATTGCCTTGTAACTTCGTGAAATAGATGAAACGTATTTAACCTAATGCGGAATCACTGAAACAAACTGTGTACACGACACTGTGATTAACGTAAGTTCCGTGAGAGAATCGTATATTACCCGTCTTTGGTTCATGCATGTCACATGTATCTGTTAGAAGTGAAGGTCTGTGTGATCCTTACCGCTTCCATCCTGGAAGCTTTGGGTTGCTGAATACAATTCAAAGAGGTTTATCGCGATTAGAAAATCGATCGAATAGACTATCAATCGTTAGTCTAAAGAAAACAAAAGCGCACAATGTTAGTCGGCACCAAACCTCTGATTTGGTGGGATGTATGCACACAAACTGACTCTATACGACTTGTAGCCGTTCGACAGATAAGCTCATGTCTGCCAGCACGTTGAATTTTATCCTCTATAAATCAGCGATTTTCTTTACCCTCGGTTCGTGTCACAGTAGTGTGCCACTGAATAGTGTACAACTATGAGTATAAGTAATCCGGAGTGTTAACAGTCCATTGCATCCAGACGACTAAATAACCACGTAGTGTACGCAATCTGGCCTACCTCGAATACGTCTGGACTGAAATGAAGATCTAAAGGATTTTACCTCATCGTTCAGCTGATATTAGAGTTCAGTCGACCGCCTACGAACCATGTGTGCACAATAAATCTGGCGTACAGTATGATTATTCAGATGTTGATTGAAGATATTCTAATTACAGCCCACCTGTGGAGTTTTGACCTGATTCAAAATCAGTAACATTGCCAGGTTGGTCTACCAACGGTTACGGATTTCGCACACAAGCGTCACTTGGACCAGTCGACCCTACAATTGCGTCCTGTCACGAGCATGAGCGTTGTGCTGTTGCTAGGTTGTGGTCTATGTCTATTTTTGGGAGGCGCTTCGTACGTCATCGCCCGCATGATTTCGGACATCACGTGCTTTGCATGTAACAACGTATTTGGAACCCGTTGCACACCCGACACGATCTCGACCTGCCCCGACCTGTGATTGAGCGCACGTGTCTCCCTATCGGATTGCGAGAGTTGCAACCCACGTGCGTGTGTGTATGGCTCACGCGGACCGACATAACGGTGTTTCACTCGCATGACTGGAACTGATTTGACCAATCACAAGTGGGCTTCACATAAGTGGACTAAGATTGCGGAACATGGTAGGCCAGATTGTCGTGCGGATAGCTGCAAGGGGGAGAGTGCATCGAACGATGTCGTGATCCGGCCCGGCCCATAGCGCACACAACAGCGACAGTCGAGGATTCGTCACAGCATCCGGAGTGGAGACACTGATGATCGTGGAATTGCGTTGTGGCTATGAAGTTGACTGAAGGTGACTGACTAGTATGGATGTAAATATTCAAGGGGCTGCCAACTCAAGGAGCAAGGTAAGCAACTACCCGTTTGGTATTGTGGAATCACGAGTCAGGGTTCGGTAACAAATGTTACCCATTAAAAAAAGGATGGGTAACGTGCTACATGCATAAGAGCTTCCGTTGTTTTCCTTTACATTTCACGTTAGTTAGAGACAGATCATCGTATCGTTAGATTATATTTTCCGTGTGACATCAGACCTTACAAAAGGTATGTGGCAAGGTTTGTAAAACAGCTGTTTTTGTAGATTGTACACGATTTATGTATTAATTACAAGGCAACTAATGTATGTCGTAGAAACTGTACAGCATTTCTTCGTAAAATCCAAACGCTCTGGAAGAAAAAACTAAACTGCTGTTTGCATGGTTGATTTACAAAAAGTTCAATGTGGATACACCCAAAAGTTGTCTGAATTCGATCCTAGTCAAGTTGAGAAGTTGAAGTTGATTTTAGATGATACCCACTTGTGAAAATTCGGAGCTTCGGCTGCATTCGAACTATCGACAGAAACACCATGCCTCAACAGGGCAAGCGCTCTACCAGTTTAACCACGAAACCACGCCAACAGCTCGGAAATTTTTCATTTGGACTCGGTTACCCACCCGTCTCATATGGCACCCACCAAATAATCCAGGGGATCGACTGCCCGGGAGGATTCCTCGAACGGTTCACACTGGAATCCACCAACGCCCCTGTTGAGCATAGAACTTGCATTACTACTAAGTGCCAAACTACTTACTGATTGAAGTTGAATTTATGAGAAGATATTTCACAGTGTACAAATCAGCCCATTGTGAGTCCTTGAGGAAACCCCCATAAAACGCCCAAAATTTAATCTAATGGACAGTTGGACTTGTATTAGAAGGAGTCGTTGGTAATTTCTTCACAATACCGTAGACAATTACCGGTTTGTATTCACACTTGACAATTTTGTTAAACTGGAAGACTATGTGTGAGTTTCCTCAAAATATGAGGCAGCACACACACTCTGGTTTACCTATGTTCAACACCACATACTTTGTAGATTTTTGTATATTCGTAGAAACATTTCATTGAATACATTAACTACAAAAAGATGAGGGTGCCTAGATAGGAAGAACACGGTATTCTGAGCTAGTTCCTTTAGTATACAGTCTGTTGTGTTAGTTACTTTGTAAATGCTTTGATCACTGTATTTATTAGAAATGATGTACATAAAATCATACCAAAGATTATAACTCTTCTAATTAGTGAACTTTTGATAATGATATGAAATCTTCGCCCGCCTTAAAGCCCCTACGGTTGACTATAGCATGTTAGGTAACATACACATAAGATGGTGCTTTAGAATACTAGTCGAACCGACCTTTTCATGTTTCTCGCCGTCTCAGTATCGAATAAATTGACACAGCTGGAAAAAAGATTTCGTTATTTAGGCTAACACGTTTGATTATATGACAGGTCGTTCTAAACACTACCGCTCAGCGCTTCGTAACAAACAACATCTCAAGTGGAAACATCTACAAATGGGGAATTCCTAAGAGTTGTCAGGAAGAGATCAGCGTAGATTAATCTGAATGGTATCCCAAAGAGTCCGAGTTTAATGATAAGCATTTACGTTATAGAACTATACTATGGACACCACAGGACTCCTTCACTGGTCTCCAGAATGACACGGAGAGGTTTCTCAGTCAGCCAACAACAACCTCAGGGGGCTGGATGTCATGTTCGATAGGTACAACCATGTGACGTTTTCTGATGGACAATGCTACTAGCATAACTTTTGTAACAGCTAAGCACTTTTTTACCAGATAATCAGCTGCCACCGCCCAGATTATGTTTGTGATGCATCTTCAGCGACCGGCTTGAGTGAGCTGGCAATTTCGGCTTCAAGACGAAATTCGGTGGCTTACGATAGAATGTTAATTGCGTCAAAATTATGAAGTGTGTCAACATTCAGCAACACACAGAACGGATCACACAACGAATAAGAGCCAGGTTCATGGACGTATGTGTGGTTGCCTCTGTGTGACTAAAAGATGGACAACAAACGAGGCTACGGCGAGTTTTCACTTGACTTTCCGCAGCTGATGTGCTTTTGTCTCATGGTCTGATACCGATCGACCATTTGTAAGTTTCTTGCAAACCAACAAACATTCAACACTGACCAAGGAATTGTAGAATGAGGTGTGAAAGCAACTGGTTCCATCGACTAACGACGAAGTGATGGAAACCATCACTAATCAGCACCTAGTACTCTACGAAAACACAGTCGTACTCGGATTGGACTACCGCCAACCACGCCATTCTCAGAAGAAGAACTGAATAATGATCCGAATCCAATAACTCTAGACTGGTATAACAACGTTATAATCACCGGATTACTTTGGTGCACGGCCAAGTTAAGAAGTACAATGAAAAGGGATTAGTTTTAGATAACGCTAGTTAATTAGGTCGCTGTTTTAAGAATGTTCACGCCTCCCAACATCGCTTGCTGGGTGCTAGTATGCAGTAATGCACTTCTGCAACTAAATGTGATCACACAAGTCCATACCAAACCAATCGGGACTACAACATAATTCGCTTGGTTCAGCTGGAAGGTGTGAAGTGGACAAACGCTGACTCGGCGTAGGAAACTGAAAGTGACTACCAGTCGGTGAACCATTTTGTATCGTTTGTGGCTCCTGGATCAGGCTTATTTTGGCTTACAGAGTCTGTGGCTGATGACGGTAGGAGAGATGAAGGCTAACCATACTCTGTGGATAGAATATTACCATTGCTTGAGCAGGTCGTTCATGGGGGGAATGCAGTTAAGGAAGTGGAACAGAGAAAACCACAAGGGTGTCATTTTACTCTAACTTGCAGTTCACTTGTCGGTGTGCATAATTAGGGCTCCATAATGTTGTACACTTGCGTTGTAGCATAAAGCCACACTCGAGTATCCCCTTCTCCTCTTTTAGTTTCCGACTTGGGCGTGTCTTGTATGTCAAGGTTGTATGGTCAGTACCAGCTATTGATGTGCTGGTACCGGTGCACATGATGATAAACATGGAAAAATATGTGCTGATTCATAGTCATTTTTCAAACCACTTAATCAGACTGGGGTCCAACATTAGTTGCAGACTGAATTTGAACTTGCCTGTGTAACTGGTAATGATTTGATCGGACATGACTGATGTACTAAGTCCGGTTAATTTGTGTATTGTTTCGAGTGGCTGACCAAACTTCACGTCGAGTTGTCTGCCTCTATTGACCACGGTTACACGCTCGTCGGTCTTCTATGAAGTCCGTTTTCAAATACATTTTGTGACCATTGTGGAGATTTTCGGGGCTATATCGGAACTGTCAATATTTTCACCATAAAATGGGCTCTTATTCACACAGCGACTGGTTCCACGAACTTTTATTGAAATAAGGTATTGAAATACTTGTGGGGAAGTCAATGGCAAAAATACTATAATTCCACAATGGAAGGTTCTCATCTTAAGATAACTACTAGAGAATGTTCTTTCCATCGTTTCAGTATACTCATACTTCCCTTCGGCATGATATTACTAAGGGGATTCATGGAATTTGGTTTTAGCTCACGTCTAGCTCGTCATAGTGCAGTCTTCAACACAGTTGTAGAGCCATATACCGTGACATTTCGCATATTGATGAGCAAATATACTCCAGAATGTTTAATTGAGTTCAGGCCGGAAGTGTGCGCTGGCCAGTTCACCAAGTAGTCTGCGTTATAAAAGCCACATTCGAACTGGAACAAATGCACTGAGCTAATGTCTTGCTGAAAAATGTCTATCGTGCGTTGTACTAAACGGTAATATAGAATCACTTACAGATAGGAATGCGAATTGCGATATCGTTCGCATACACTACAGCCAATTCACTCTCATCCGAAAGTGTGAATGCACGTCAGATCATCACCAATCACTTGCAGTTGTGTGCCTTAGCAGTAGGCGTTAATCCTTCTCAGAAAATGTACCATTGTTACACCCGTATAACAGAGTGGTCCAAGGTAAACCATTTACAATCAACAAATGTTATAAATCCTGCAAGCGTGTCCATAAGACCCGACACTCTATTAAACATTAAACGGTTCTGAATTTGGTTGTTTTTAGAGAAAGTTAGTATTATCATCTTTTTGTAGTTTTACCAAATACGGTAGTTTAAGGCATTTCGAGTGATTCTTATTGTAACGTTCAATGTACGCGTGCTTTTGAATGACCGGATAACAGACTATTTGATCGGACGTTACTCAAAACATCATGCATTCTGAGCAAGCTGACAGTAGTCCTTTTTACACTTACTCGTTCGTGAAATAGGCCTTTTAGGAAATTATGGATAACATGATGTTATCTTTGAACTTACCTAGCAATCTGCTTGGGCTCAAATTCATCTGCTTTAATGATAGCACCTACTTTTTTCAAGTTCACTTAGCGCTGCATGCCTTACGATGGTGGAAGTCGAACTAATCTGGTTTGATTGACCATATTCCCTACTAACTACGAATATCGCCCATCCGACCTGCATTATTGATCCACTGGGACAGATCAAACATGTCCTCACATGCACATTTTCGAATGATGTCTGCACCTAGCGTGCGGTGTTTTAGGGATAATGATGTGACTCGGTTTTGGTGCGTCGTGTTTACGGGCTCACCGTGTTGTGGTCAGATGCTTGGCTCCTTAATTTTGCGCAGTTTGTTTGGACTGTTTCTGGAATGGTATACTTAACTTGAAGAACTTTCGGTGTGGAGTCGGGTGGCGATGTCAGCCTCTTAGTGCATGCAATCAATTCGACTTAGTGTTGCGGATCTACCAGATAAGTAATTAGACTGCAGTGTACATGCATCAGCCATAAACTTTGAAAGCTCCATCCGTTCTGCTGTGTCCACATCAAACATGCCGCCTACCTGTGGTTGTGGGTACATGGTCGTTCATATTAATGTTCATATCACTGTCCGAATAGATGAAATAGTTAGCTCCATCCTCTTTGTCACACCAAGGCGTGTTAACTAAGCGTATGTCTAAAAAACATACAGACTAATCTATGTGTTAGTGTGCTTACAAATTGTTTCGGCTATATACTTTTTACTTTGTTGCAAGCAACTCATAGATATTTGATGTTGACTGAACACTACATACATTAATGATGAGTAGTAGGGGATTTTGATTTTCATATAGATTGAACATCACCCATAATTGGTCGCAGCTGTCGCATTCCCATAGACTTTCCAATCGGCCCGTTTCAAACAACAGAAGCACTAGACTTGAGTTTCGCTCTCATTAGAGCTCATCAGTAGTGCATATCATCGCCACTACCGGGACTAGAACCACGGCCACGCTGTTCATGAGGCAACCGTGTTTGCCACTGCGCCATTGACCACACATTAGGCACGACCGAATTTTCATATGTGAACGATCAACCAATTTCGCTTATGAGTAATGATCAGGTTGCAAGATCACCTCGAGAGGAGATACAGTTACTGTCTGTTAACTCCAATCAATAACCCCTCGACTAGGACTTCTCTCCAAGTTGAAATCACAGAAATCATTGACTTGTTGAACGGTATTTGATTAATGATTATACATTCCTTGTCATTTCGATTACCCCGTTTTCTATTTTTGGTGTTAAGCAATCGCTGTAACTTTTTTATTTGTAAAATAATACGATCTAAGTATGTACCTTCTGTAGCTATTGAAGTTGGGTGATTGATATTCTACATAAAACGGTTTAACTATCTGTCAACTGCTTAGAAGTCATTTGTAAAGTCTGTGTACAGCTGCGTTCTTCCGCACCAGTTGCAAAGTTTTCATAGAACGTCATTTAAAATAGTGAGAATTACTGTCGAGGTTTGTATTCCACCTCCCAAAGGTTAGCAACATTTAGTGTTGATTTTTATGACATCACAAAAGTGAAACTGGAGTGTTGTTTCCTTCCGAAAGAGGTCGGCTAAAAAATCTATGAGATAGTTGCAGCTACGATCAGCTGTGAAAGATTTTCTTCTCATATCAGCCAAAATACTTATCTACCTATCAGTAAGGGAAGCATTGCATGGTGAGGTCAATTGTTCCTATGACCCTAACTTGATGAGGTGTCCTAATCATGGAGTCATCATTTAGGAGTAACAGAACGTTTACAGTGCTGTCTCTCAAGGCAGACAGCAATACACATTACTCAAAAGCATCTGTAACTGGGCGTTCGGATACAACAATTCGGTCTTGTCTAATGTGCGCAGTGACCAACAGGATAGCTTTATTAAAGCCTGGACAGAGTTCAAATCCCGATGGCGGCAAGGAGGTGGACCACTGGCAAACTCCAACAGTACAGTGCTTCTTTTCGAAACGGAATGGATCAAGTATGTATGGGAACGCAACAAAATTGATCAGTTGTTAGCAAGGGTCAGGTGATAACAGATTTTACGAAGATGTCTTGTTGTTTGCTGGGAAACTTCAAAAAATTTCCGCCTGTAGATTCTCAACTCCAAGGGTTTAGATCCAGCCCAGCGTATATCCACTCAATCTACTATGACTGTTTGTCTTGCCTGTTTTATTGTTGTACATTAGCAGCAACGTACAATATCTATTACCCCCATATATCCTATAAATGTGAACAGTAAAATTTCAATGGAAAGAATTTTTGGTTATATTAACCGTGAAAAGTAAGTTGTGTTGCACTTTAAACAAAGATTTTTGAACAATCATATCGTTATTTAATCCACCAAGTATGTGTATGTTATACTCTGGAATTTCGTCTTTTGAATGAATAAAACACAACCTGATATGAATTTATCTAAATTGTTGACAGGTTTAGTAGCATCAGCTACTTGCAGTTGACACTACAACGTTTACAGCAAAGCAAGTCACGTGGTCAGCCACCACGATTATTCACTGAGCACTCAGGATAATCTCCTTATAACCGATTGTGTTCAACAGCCAGATGCGCTTATATAAATTGAATATTACTCACGACTAATCGCAGATGCCACATTTCCATGAACATTCGGTCGGTTGTTTTCGGAAAGATTCGTTAGGAGTACCACAAAATTGAGTTTTAGCAACATGTCACAGTTCAAAAATGGTGCAGTGAATAGTGAATCAGTGCTGTGTGGCTCATTTTATGAGAAAATTTCTAGCTTTCAGCCAATAATCCGCTGCATCTGAATGTAGCATTTAGTACCAGTTAATTGGTGAAAAATATCCCTGTAACACACTGCTGGGGAAGTATTGCACCATTCGTCCCAAAATCATGTTTCCTGAAACAAAATCAGAAGTTCAAACCATTTCACAGGAATTCCAACCCCGAAGGGCTAACCGACAAGGCTTACCCAAACACAGACCTTCATATCCAGTTCGGTGTGCGAACGGCACCAACACACCACTGCAACCATAACGACGCTAGATGGCACAGAATTTACGTACATTTAAGGTCATATCACTCGATTTTGTTGTTTTGGCGTAGTGTTTTGGCCACCACGGTCCACGATCGATAGCTCTGGCTGCTGACACTTTTCAGTGCTTAAGTGGCAATGTAAGGCTTGGAACCAGCACGCATCAATGAACGCAAATGGACAAAGTATGAAGTGTTATAGACTTCTGATTTTGTTTCAGGAAACATGGTTGTCAGACGATCGCTACTATCAGGATCGTTAATCTCATATCAGAGTGATATCCAGCACCATGTTGTCATTTATGAACTCTCCAAAAGTTCATCGGACCCGTATGTTCAGCTGTGCCCTAAACACGTACAGTCAACCTGTTACCCTTGTTTCTTACCAAATTTGGTGTATTCTTGCACACCGCCGGCTGGAGTGATGACCCGTTTTGCTCATCCTAATCATAACTAGCCGTGATTAACCTTGGTATTCTGTGTGTCCCACGCGGCGGATTGCCTTTTACATACACCCTACAACTTTGTGAAACGGATTTGGGAAATGTTATCACTTAATGTACGATGCGTGTAGGACGTGCATTTATGATGATTCTATAATGGTTTCGAAGTGACTATTTATCATTGGTGGCTACCAGGCATGTCCGAACGAGAGACGCGTGTGGCAGCACAGATTAACTGTTGACAATTTTATCTCATGAGAGACGAAATTCAGCGCGCTTTTTGAAAAAAAGTTCAGTATCGTTGACATCTGTCACTCACCACTGAAATGAGTCTGCCGCCGGCTTCATTTTGTGGCGAGAGCTGCGGTTAAATAAGTGTGGTAAGTAAATTTCAGCACCCGGAATAGTTTGGCGCACATAACTTACCTGAATTCAGAAATTGGTTTACTGTTCTTACGAGTAATGGTATGAACAGGTCCAAATTGTCCCGATTAGAAAACTCTCATTTTTAAAAATTAACATTTTGTTTACTGACCCAATCAAAGTGTTTCATGTCAATTACGGAATCCGGATTGTTTGGACTTACCTAAACTTTTGTTGTTTCTCACATACTACTTCAATAGACTAGTCTATTTAACCTGACCATCACTCAGCCTTGTTTACAGGTTTTTCTGGTAATCTTTTCAAAAGCCGTGTCAGGCTCTAGATTCAGTATTTTTAAGGCTAGCTGAAATGTTCACCTGAGCGTAAAAACTGCTATCAAGCGTGGGTGATTTTCGGATTATAACTGTGACGTCCGTGAACAGTTATCAGCCATTAAAATGCCGCTAGGTGGATTTAATATATCTCATGAGTACAAATTAATTGCTGGTGGGGTCATCGATAGAAGGCAACAGACTCGTTAATGTGTCACATCTGAATGCCATCTAAAAACAACCATAGCCTTCACAAACGAATGTGATTGATTGCCTATACATAACTCAGTCATGCCTAACTTAGGTTCAATAACGCAGCCATCACCATATTTGCCGCATGACAAGAACATGTAATACCGATGGGCTCTAACAAGATTGAAACTTGTCCCCTGATTTTATCAGTAGGTGCAAACTCAAAAATGTGCAAAACACGTGAACAAATGTGAAGGATATTTTACTGCTGTCAATAAAATCGTAATTCACTCATCCACCTCAGTTGCTTGACCAACACAAAACGGACTGTTTTAGCTCTTTCCGTGCTCACATCAGAACACTGTTTCTCTCTACTACAGACTTACGGCAGTCCCGGCATAAATACACATCCCCTGGCAAAGCAGTGTTGTCGCTGATGTGCGTTTTCTTCAGAAGAATGTTTGCTGGACGCGTTTCTTACATTCTTCTTCAGAAGCTCACCATGGAGCTTCAAGGGGCAACAAGTAGAGCTAGGGTTGGGTTATTCCACTCTTTCGTTCATGTAGCCACGGCCAACCTCGACCTGGATTCGTAGTCGTTGTATGTCTGCATGCTTATCTGACGGGTATGACCCCAGAACTTTTCTATTAAATCTAACTGAGGATTACAAGCTGGACATTGCTTTTGTGGGTGTTGACAGTTCGTAGCGTGTATGATGTGATAAATCGGATTACCACTTCTTCTATGTGTCACCATCCAGAACAGCCAGTTCATCCAAATCTGTCCGTTAATAGGCTACCGAACAATTGCTTATTAGCCACCACCAGTCTTCTTGCCAGTATGCATCTCACCATTTCTTTTGTCTTAATGGAGCCACCTCATTTTACAGATCCAGAGTGAAATTCCCTCTGTCCCAAGAGATCACTGGTATGTTTTTGAGACGAAGGTTTACACCAAACTGAGTCAAATGTGTATTTTTTAATGTTCAAGGAACGATACCTTTCTCCTTTAAATAATTCTCTCTCACAAAGTCCTTAGTATGGTTTCTGTGAACAAGTAAAACGCATGAGTCGGTCTTGGTACTTAAACAGTTTCGTTTTGTTAAACTTTAATCGGCTGAATATGGATATAAAAAAGATCCGCTTGCGAAGAATTCGGGCCACGAACTCACGCTGAAAGCTTATCTAGTGGGGCGCATGCAGCCTTTGGGCATGCTGCTTCTCTTACCGGTTCCACTCCAACCGAAACCTGAGTTTTTCAAGATTAGGTCTCTTCTAGATTACTAACTGTATCAATCTACTTATTAGTAAGACGATGGATGTATCATACTGGAGATAGTTCTTTTCTAGAGTCGTTCAACTGCTGTGCAGTGACCCTCTGGAACTGACAGACTAACGACTGAATCTATCTGTCCGTAAGCAAAAAGTTGACCCTTTGTGAACTTAGCGTTTTGTAGAGGAACTCGAAATACCTATTCTCACTGACCGTGTCGTCCCCAGACATAGTAATCTTAGTTAGGCGTGTGCCTTTTCCTTGGCAAAACGCACTCGTGTCAGTTGACGGTTTATTCCACAAACTGTTGTCTTTGTATTATAAATGATTGCAACTTAAAAACAGTGTATGCTCATAGGGTCATCGTATGGCTTTGTCAACAGCTGTCTTCACTAAATCCTTAACAAGGAACGAATAGCAAATTATTTTTCACAAGTATAACGTATGGTTTTCTTAGGTAGGCACGGGAAGTGTTCACTGTGACAGACGGTAGCAAAACTAAGTGTAAACTGTTAAATTATTGTTTGTGTATTGACACAAACAAGTGGAAGCGATCATATCACAACGTTCATATTGGAACGGAAGTAAGCCAGAAGAGGAGTCGCATGTATATACAGGATGACTGTAGTGTACAGTAACAGTTGCAGGCAGTTTTTTGTTACCTGGTGCTAATGAAGTGGATGACAGGCAGAATGAGTATGTCAGGGCTGAACAAAAGAGTTCGTGCTTCTTAGTCCAGTGTTACTGAAGATGAAGTTTGTACTGCCTGTTCAAAATTCATTCCACTATAGAAACAAGTCAGACAATCGATACTAGATTTAATTCTTTTACTCTGTATGCTGTATTCTTGTCTATGGTAGCATAATTAGTAGTCATTCATTGTTCCAAGTTCCTGTCACAAGTTTCAAGCTTGTTGTCACTCACCAGGTTTACCTGCCTGGCTAGTCTCTATGATATCGCGCTAAACTAGGTAAGATTTCAAAGCTGAAAAATAAAACGTAGTCAGAGTTAGTTTTGACAATATATGAACCACCTAAGTTCTTAAAACAGACCTTTCTCGCAAGAGGTCTTGGTTCCTGCACCTGACTACGAGCTCCAATGAATATGAGATACGAGGCAAAATTGACCCTCATATTGTAACAAGAGAGTCACACAGTAGAGGGAACATTTAAGTTGGGTACAAGACAACCAAAGTAGTCTGGGAGACTCTTAGCGAAGCACAAGAAACAGAACATGAGGGTAAAATTTGACCAGTCCTTCCGTCAGCTGATAGATAGATAAATCCATGTGACACTCAGTGGACCAGTAAAAAGAGACTAGAAACAGTGAGCTCTCAAGAGGGACAGAAAACCACAGGTTGATGGAACATCTCCACATCACTAAGTTTCAGAAAATCCCTGCCCGACAACGATTCACTTGTCGACAGATTCTTTCTGGTTCCAACGAACTATTTGCTTTTGTACGTTTACTGCCTTCATCCCTTCGGCTTTTGCAACAACGATAGAATTTATGGGTCACCGTCTCACGTGGTCTAAGTATCCAAGAATCATTGTTAATTTTCCGGGTTGATAAACCTTCTCTTCAGTCACTTGCAGCCCTCTGAACTGGCTGGTACGTATTCTGAATAGCTCCCTTTAAGATGTTTGATTACTACCTCTATGATATACCGATTTTTCATGTTATTCTCTTTTACAGAAGCGCACTGCCAAGAGTTGAGACGCGGAAGATAAGGTTGAGGTCTCAACTTCCGATTCATTTACGCTTTGGTCGGTGACTAACCAATCACTGATTGATAGATCAATCAATAATGGAACAAAAATCGATTTGGTCGAGTTTATATCTCGATGTAAAGTTTCTTTTCAATGGGCGTAAAACAGGGAACGCAGCAGGCGTATCGTTCTTTGACTCGTTAGGGACCTCATCGTTTTAGCATCTTTCCATTATGAGTGGGCATCAAGCACCAAGCAGGATCTGCGTAACCTATGCGTAGTTGTCTCCGTGATAGTGACACCGAGCGTCAAGAAACCAGTGGTACCCGGGTGCTTAGTGTTTATACCACTTTGCTTAAGTCGAAAGTTTCTCGTCAACACCTTTTGTACCATACATAACTTCAAGTTCCAGCTTTTGTGCACGATATTCTGGGGAGACATCAGTGCAGTTCCTTTTTCATGGAGTCTTTTAGCGTAAAATAATTTTAATATTACTTCCCGGTATAAGACAAGTTCTATTTGAATAAAGTCAAAATTTTTACGTAAGTTGTATGCTGGACCAGCGTTTCGTTCGTCGTCGTCGGCTACGTACACGAACTGATAGCCAAGTAAGCATAGGATTGCTTGTGTACGGGCGAAATAGTAGTGTCTATCTAACAGTCATAGCGTGCTGGGTGACATGTTAGAATATTTGAAATTTTCGTCAATGTACCAGGAATCAGTACAGACAGTTGAGTGAGGTTATATGAGTATAATGGTGTAGTGAAGACGAGTGATCGCGCTATACTACTTGCAACGTTGCTATTCAGTAGTGAGGCATGAGCATGCATTTAGGTATCCAAGTAACCGTGAGGAAAATACAAGGAGAAACATTGGAGAACAGTTTGACATGAAATGGTTTTCGGTACACTCTGAAACTGGATAATGGCGATCATTACAACCGTGACGTTCTAGGACCAATGTTGTATACAAATGAGTGTGTTCGTTGTGTGCTTGTTGAAACGCATAACATGTGTACTGGTTTTACGAATAAGCAGTCCGTGCGCTATCCACGTTGTTGGGTCAGAACAGTAGGAGAGTATGGAAAGTAGGAAGTGAACAATGAAGGGGTGAGGTATTAAGACAAAAGGTGTGATTAATGATTGACCCACTTACAATGGAGTACCAAGGTAGCGCTAAGTTTACTGCTATCTGCTTTTGGATACATAGTTGTGGCTTTTAGGGTGTACGGATAGTGCCTCAGAATAAGCTAGAGCGCACTTGTTCATAGTCTGATAAACAACACGGAAAGCTTTCGAGGAATCTACTGTGTAGCCGGATTCGAGGAGGTGTTTTGTTATGGCACTCTTAATTGTATCAGTTTTGGTAGTTAAAATCCATTTCGAAATGTGCTCGGTGATTTGGGTGTGCAGTACCGTCACTGTACAACTTTTTCTCTGAGTTATGGGCACTCACTTTGTTGATTGCAGCACATCGGGCATAGCTGAAGTACATGTGCAGATCACTGCTGTACTCATTCTTCGTCTTGTCGGAAGTCCAAGATCATCACCTTTGAAAGTTAACGACAGGTACACAAGGTACCAAGGCTAAGTTTTTTCTGACGGCTGCTTCAGAGCTATAGTGATTCTACTGATTTCGACGGCCAACCGTTTTCTGAATATGGCGCCATGTTCGTCATAGTCCATTTCAGTCTTTTTTTTTACTCGACTGACTGACATTGACGACATATCCATTCAATCCAGAAGCGGAACTAGGTTACCTGGTAGATTTTTTTCTCGGTGGCACCCCTTCAGTGCTAGCGGACGCAGGAATGCAGATGCTCATCTACAGATATGCTGACAGGCGAACATCCACTCCGACGGCAAGTGGGGAACAAACTTGCTTCTTACAAGTAAGGTTACTGGTTTACAGATCGAAGTATGTCGATAAAGAGAGAAATTCGTTACACTGAAAATAATTGCTAGCGCTTCCTTATCAAACTTAAAGAAATTTCAGGGCTGTATTAAGCACGCAGGATGCGAGCATAACTGACATTCCATAACCGTTAAGCGTAAAACGTCTCAATAATCTAAGGTTTTGTTACCAATATATTACTAACAATTGGTGTGACAGATTTGGTGATTTAGAAAAGACCCAATTGTAAAACATTTGACTTTTTTCTGCTTTCGAACCAGCGACAGAAACGGCATGTCCGAACGCGGCAAGCCCTGTACCAGCTAAACCACTAATCCATGCTAGAAGTTCAGAAATCTCAGGCTTGGGCTCGGTGACCCACCCAATTTTCTACTAATCTTGGTTTCACCGATTAGGTTGGATTCCCTTCATTGTTGCCACCGTGACACGGTGAGTACAACATAATGAACGGAGCAGTTGTATTGGGTACATGGCAGCCGAAACGATCTACGAGACTTGTAGTCAAACACGAAAAGGGGAACTTGGGGATACAGTTAGGCCAGCCTATCCATCGTTCGGCAGATCGATTAACGCGTATGAGAATCAGAATACCAATGAACAGACAGACTGAGCTCAAAAAGGGATGGAAATCCACAAGCAAATGGATCATATATGAAGTGTTTCTGTCCTACTGTTGACTACATTACCGATAGGGTTCAATCTAGCTTCGATGCTTCACAGCATGACAGTTTGATGTGGAGCTGTACAGTAATCCCTCCACTGCGTATCGTTCAGTTAAAAATTGTGATGACCAATTTGATTGAATCGAGTACTTGGTTTGGAGTTCAAAACCGTGCAGAGTAGAAAACTAAAACTACCAGCCTACAATTTGCTCAGAAAAAAGAGCCAATAACGGTGGGTTACTGGACTGCCAGTACACTCAGAAATCTGAAGCCTTACATTCCTTTATGATACGTCAACCGTATGGCTGAAACTGAAAGGAGTACTACTTTCTTGGCTAAGTCTGAGCTGTCAACTCTTGGAATGATTTTATGGCCCTCCTTAATATACCAAAAAATTGAATCAAACCATGTCGAAAATTCTGTGTCATTGGGGGAAAGATATTCCAAACTATCAGTAGTTCCCAGCACATTTGCGGGCAACTTGTTCGTCTTCGACTCATTGAATTCCGCAGGTCAATGCATGGTGTTAAGAATATTCCCGGGAAATGTGCATAAAAACAATCTGCCTCGATATCCCAGGCGGCATCATAAGTTTACTAAGTAATGTGATGTAATTATGGATTTAGTGATCAAAATTTACAGGAAGTATACGAAGGGTTTCGTGAGTTTCACTACTCATGAGGTATATGTACCCGATGAACCTCGATCGCACACTCTACTACAGAGATACACACCATACTAGAGTATAAAAGAAGTTAATTTTAACCACGATGTTTTGATCACAGAACGTTGTTTCTTTATTTGCTCTGATTATTCGCCGAGATTAATGGTTCTTTCTGTCAAAGGGCATTACTTGTCACCCAGTTTTATTTGTATCTCAGTTTTATCGGTATGCTTGCAAAAGAGTTTATCTCGCCTCACTGTAGATAGTTAACAGTTCACTGCTTCTTCGATCCGATGGCTTAATGTATCTTCCTGATGTATAGCGTTTGCTTCCTATTTTATCTTTCCACGTGGCAGCATGAAACGATGACACAATCTGTTAATCATAACTATGCCTGCATGCGATCCAGTTAGCACTACCTTACAGCGCAGAAAAAGCTGGAGTATAGCCTATGTAGTAGACACTTTTTCTCAACTAAGATAGTTTACCTTGGAATATACCAGCATTTTCTGCACCGATATTTTCTGCTTTGTCTAATTGTAAACATGCGTCGTGAACCACAGACATGTCAAAAACCTTTGTCCGCCCGGCTGAAACGTCTGCCATCGTTAAGTAGACGTGAAACAGGCATGCCTTAATGACGCAACCGCACACATTCATCACCCGAACTGAAGAAATTGTTGCATACGGTAGCCAGCATGAGTAACATAAATTCCTTCACTAGTGCATGTTACTAGTTAACGCTCGCGTTTGGTCGTGAATTGGATTGTCTTATTTTGGGTCTGAACATAACGGCAATCTGTTTCAAATCAGTCATCTGGTCCACTAAAGAGATCAGCCCTTACATGGATACATCAGAATGTTGAGTACAGCTCTGGAAGTGCAATGGTCACATTTGCTAGGCCGAGGCAATACACTAGTAAACCACCCCTTCCTTCTTCCCGACACCAACAGAAGTATCAACATCAACAACTGTTCAGTGGTCGACATTGTTGGATAACTCATTAAGTCCTTTGTCCGAAAAGCTAACATATCAAGATTACTAGAGTAGTAGAGGACTCCTGATTTCACTGTCCGCATTCTCCCAAGATTTTCAGCCGGCCCAAACTCGAGTTCCGCTCTTGATAGAGCTGTTCGTTAGAGTGCACCCTTGCTACTTCCAGCATTGGAACTTCGGCTGCGTTGTATGTGGCAATTGTGTTGAAGTCCTGGGCGTGAGGTCATCAACTGGAGTTAACACGACAGTTACTTTATGTCCTCTCAATAAGGTCGGTGAATATGAGCATTGCTAGCAGAGGAATATGACTGAGCATTTGTCTGTGACAATTCGGTCGTGCATATAGTGAGGTCAGTTGTCAACATGGTTGTCTCATGAAAATATGGCCGAGGTTCTGGTCCTGGCCGTTGAAACAATGGGAACTACTGATGAGCTGTAACAAGAGCGAAACTCGGATGTAGTACCTCGTTTCAAAAACGGCTGGCTGAAAATCCTATGAGAATGCGACAGTTACGATCAGTTTTGAGTGAAATAAATTATCTAAGTTGATTGTTTCTCTCATAGTTACCTCAACAGCGCTTAGCATAGCTCAGCAAATCGTAGGGGCATTCAAGTTATCAGGTCACCTGAAAGTTTAGTGTCTTCGTTTTTAAGAATCAACCGACAGCTTATCGCAGATAAGGGTAATCAACCGATGGATTGCAGTGGTCTTAGTAGGTTTCGGAATTTATGTAAATTCAGCACGCAAGATCTGAATCAATAGCAAACATCAGTATCAACAAACGATTGAAAAAGTTTGGTGTCAAATTCAGGAATGGTCATTTGGAACTACGCCGACATTCACGTTGACAGGTGTGTAAAACCATCATACACGATGGAAAATTATGCGCGGTTCACTGCGTGATTCATGCGATGTCGTTCATTCGAACGATGTCTGAGACGTCATACTTGATACCACGGCTTGAACACATGTATTCAGTAGAGATTAACACAAGCAGTGTTTCACTCTTTACGTTATTCGTACTACTGACCTGATAGAAAAACTGATGATATTCAGATCAAAAATAGTTGTCGCGACCGATATTCACTCGAACACCGCGATTATCTTAACATATAGATAGAATACACTTATTTTGAAATACAAGATGCAAAGTAATCTTCGAGGTTGTCTTTACTTTAACGCACAGCAAACTCCAAAGCATGACCCGTTGAATCTTGTTTTTTCCATACCCCTGTAGGCTGCTGCTGCTACTGAATCTAATGGAGCTCTGCTCAAGAAATTCGCGGTTGGATCTCTTCCAGACCTGTGCTCATCAGTCCCAAGCGCGGTTCCGTCATTTTCCACATTGTCCCTCCAAATGGCCAGCCTGATCCCCCCAGCTCTCTCTCCATTGTCTTTGTTTACAAGTTTGGCCAACCAAGCGGCCCTGTCAACCTCCACATATTCTATGTCCATGGTTCAACCTGGGGTTACCAATCCGTTACAACCAACCTTTCCTACGAATATGATGCATCTTCGAGCGAGATCCTGTAGACCACTCGGTCGATCGGAACATCATCCAAACCAACTGACAAAACAGGACAGAGAGACGGGATATACTAAAAAGATTGATAATAGACACCGACTTACAGACTTGGAAAACGGTGATGAAATACCTCTGGATCTGACGGTGAAGACTTCGAATGAATGTCAGATTACTGCATCATCCCCCTTGCGACATAGTCCTGAATCGGACATGGGCCGAACGCAACGAATTTCTGTTGCACTCACGACCAACCATTCAACAAACTTACCTTCTCCACAACTAGTTTCTTCCAGTACACGACATTCGGCTCCAGAATCACCTACTACAAAGTCCGCCATACGGAAACGACGAAAAGCAGTACGCCGCCCATTGAAGCTGTTCGATCAGCTGCCACAAACGGCCAAAAATTTAGAGATGGACTCAGGAGACAAACCAATTACCATAATCGAAAATTCTCTATCCACCGATGCTCCTACTGAGAAGACTCGAGAATCCAGTGCTAGTGATGTGGAAGGTTATCACGCTATATCCAGCCCAAGTAATTCACTGCCCTCATTTTCTTCCCATGAACCCAGATCACGCCGGTCGCACAGTGCTTGTGAGAGCAGATCACCACCCAAACACACCTTGGCTATAGACCACAAATCTGTCACGTGCCTGTCCGATGTAAGCAGTACTGAAGCACGAGATGGAAAGCCTTCCGTCCGGGTCAGATCTGTAATGGATCGTCACACATCAACTGGCGAACGCACTATCTACAACCCTCGAATGCGTCGATTCCCTGAGATGACACCAAGTGAGGTGAAAGACGAAGCGTATTGGGAGAAGCGGGTCAAAAACAATGAGGCTGCTCGACGTTCACGTCGAGCACGTAAAACAAAAGAAGCTGGTCTTAAGGAATATGCGGAAAAGTTAGAACGCGCAAACGCCAAACTAACAGAAGAGATTGAACTGTTGAAAAAAGAAGTATGCCGTCTGAAATCAGAAGTGACTTCTTAGGAAAAGAACAACAGATAGATGAGTCAGCCATCGGGAGTGATTATTTTCTTAAATTTTTGTGTTCCTTTTATTTTTTAAACCCCAGTTCAGAAAATTGTAAATGGCATTATTATAAACAAAGTCTTTATTCAAACAACTGACTTGGGTTGATCTTTCTTTGCTCTCGTATGAGTGTCGCAAACGGTCCTCAGTTATGATAAAATTAAACGAAAACGGTGAAAGTGGACGTACGTTGATCGTGATGCTGAAACTCTCAGTCAGTTTACTATAAACCGTAACCTGAGCTAAAGTATGAGAATACGGTACCGATAGTAGGTTCACACACTTGTTCGATGCACCTTTGCGTTCAGGCTGTAAAATTGTAAATCTATCTATTGAATCGAGCACGCCTCTATAGTCAAGAAACATAGCAGCTGTTGGCTGGCGGTATACAGGACGTTGTCCTAGGATTTAGTAGAGAGTAAAACTTCGATCAATACATCCTTACCCAGAGCGAAACCTTGTTCATCCTTAATGTTTGCCCACCCCCCCAAGCTGCAGTGAAGTGACGAAGTATACGGGGTGCCATAACCCTAGGTATGACTAAGATCAGGTTAATCCATTTATGTTTTTCGCAAGATCCCCGAACTCCTTTCTTGAATATGAGAACTGTCACATAGTAACCCTAACACAGAGGAATGTTTTTCACCGGCCACACAAGTTGAAATAACTAAGTCAAGGCCACTACAAGTGCCTGCCTAACATCTTTGAGAAGTGCCAGTGCGAGATCATCTGGGCCAGCGGCCATATTACACTTGGGAGCTGGGGTGCAATCACGGATTTCAGTTTTAATGGAATTTCCTAAATCTACCTACTGGGGTACTGCATTATACGTTTGTGGCGCTAACACATTAAAAGCGGGAGGCCATCCAAATTGACTCAAAGTGTTTCACCCAGTGCTCTAACCTTGTCGACTTATTAAAAATGTGTGCTATCCGGTTTGCTGATAGACTCACTGACAGACGGTTGGGTCAGTAGCGCGAATAAGCTTGAGGAATCTGTTGGTGATATCTGAAGTAAAAGCGGTCTTCATTTCCTTCACCTTCACCATTAGCCAAGCCTTACGATCGGCGTCCAGGCTACGCTTCAGCTTCTTACAGGTATCTCTCCTAAACTTGTTATATGAACTACCAAGAAGAAAGTTCTACCTGGCATCTAACCACTTCAGGGATTTCTCTGAGATTCAGTGTTTGAGTAGACTACAAATAACTGTTCCGCACGCCACAGCACCTGCTTCCTGAATGGCCTGTGAGATTTGGGCCCAGCAGCTATTAGGACCTTCGGGGTAAGAACTGCTAAGCTCGCCACTTAGATCATTTAAATACCCGTGGTTTATTGACGACATAGCCAGTTTCTTAACAGCTAACCGTTGTTCTCGGTAGAGTTTTTGCCCAGCAAAATTAAGACCAATAAGGCAACATACCAACGCATGATCTGAATTCAGGCATGTGCGTCAATGAGGACGACAGTTCACAATGAAGCCCCACCACCTATAACTAACATCTATGTGGTCTATCTGAGACCATGTTTGGTTCGGAGAAGAGAAACTCCAGATATAACAATTACGCGCACGATGGTTAAAACTAGTGCTGGCTAAAAATACTCAAGGCAAAGCTACAACATTCGCCCGTCACTATTCGACCGGTGTGATGCTATTTCAAACCTGTCACCTAAACTTGATCCATTTCCACCAATGCGGTCCACCTGGGCGTTCACATCTCCGACCAGAATAATCAAATCAGAACCAGGTCTCGATTGAAAGAGAACGGTCTAATCCGAGTGGTATTAGAACTTTAGTGTTCCTTTAGTCAGTTTGCTCTACACATTAGTTTTTAAATGGAGATTTTAGTACGTGAAGAAATTACAATTTGAAGGAGCGGCTAGCCAGAGGGTAATGGACTTTAACGATTCATCAGTTCATAGAGTGTAACATCAAGATCTTTGATAGGGTTGGGTTCAAGACCATGAATATGACTTTATTCCGAGTAATAATAACCAGTAAGGAGTGGTATAGAAACGGACCCTAAAAATCTGAAGAATGAATTAGGGGAAAAATGAAATACATTAAACATAACTAAAACAATACTGGATTCGAACCAGCGACAGAAACACCATGCCCGAACGCGGCAAGCGCTCTACTAGCTGAGCCACGAAGCCACGCCGGAAGCTCAGAAATTTCACATTTGGACCTAGTTACCCACCCAACCAACTGTGTCATATGGAATCCACCAAATGAT
>JTDE01003462.1:57970-74908 GCA_014338405.1 Paragonimus skrjabini miyazakii
TGTTTCTGTCGCTGGTTCAAATCCAGCCGAAGTCCAGATTTTTCGCAAATGGATCTCTTCTAAATTATCAAATCTGCCAAACTACTTATTAGTAAAACAATACTCATGACAACATTGGTAACTTAGGAATGAAATGGCATTTTGGCGCACGTATATGATAGAGAATGATCATATGAAAACAAATTTCCTTTTCTCACCACCACACACCGTTGTGTGATGTTACATATGTGCCCTGAAATTTATATTTTAGGTGGATCAGACTTTCAAATTAGCAGAAATAAGCAACATCTTATACAGGTCTTTTATCAAGGAATTTTCATATCATGAAGTGGACTAACTAACATTTATCAACTTTGTCTAGGCAGGATGGGATTTTCTGACTGGGGAAAAATCGCCTGTCAAATTCGTACACTTCAGAATTGGCTTCATCTAGTTACGTCAAAAACAGACTAGAATGACTGATTTGATACTGTCTGTATATGTTACGCCTGCAATTTGAGAAGTCATGTATGGGGTTAGGGAGGCACACGAGTTTATCAAATGTTTCGTTCTGTTTTGCATTAATTAAGAGGAGAACATGCTACGGTTATTGAATCAGAAAATTAACGACTGTAGGCGGAATGAAAAAAGATAATCATTTGATTAGCTGAGATAAAATTTGTATCGTATTAAAATCTTCCTGAGCGATAAATTTTTACTAAATGTCCAATAAACCGTAGTAAAGTTGAATTGGTAGCAGTATGAGAAAAAGCTCTATATAGTGTATATGACTGACAATAGAATCCACAATTACGAATGACTTCTAATCACTGGTGGCAACATCATTACCATATCGTTTTGCTTAAATCACTAATTGAAGTTGTGAAAACAACTGCTCACGTCTTTACAATGTACCAAAACCAGTTGGACAATAGAACTGGAATCGAACAATGGATACTCATTGTTTCTGGACTGTCAGGTCTATCGAAAAGTCACATACAAACACACACAAAGTTCGTATCTGTATAATCTAACCGTAATATAAAAGGTCTTTGTTTCACACAGTCATATTTACGTATTGAGGCATGATACCAAAGAACAGCACACAAAACTGTCATGGTTACACCAATAAACAAGACATCCAAAAAAGTTCCTTACTAGTAAATTACGAAGAATATGCAAGCCATCAAAATACATGCTAAAGGAAATGGAGAAAATTAGTCATACTTACTTTATGAGATAGGCATCGAAGTTAGGTTGTAGGGTTTCACACAGAGGGCGTCAAAAATGCTTTTGAAAATACTGACACTTTGTACAATCTTAGTGCTTATTGAAAGCAAACTAGAAATTTCACGTATGAATTAAAGGGCTCACAGTTAGTAATCGTTCAACCACAAGGAAAGTCAGTACTAGAATAAACGAATACTATGAGACCACCCTGAAGACAACTTATACATTAGGTTGTGATCAGAGATATTGCAATCACTGGTCACGTGTTAATTAAACAAGTACTCAGAATTACGCGAGAGTCTTTGACTGCAAGGTCGGTCGAACCTATGAAGGCTAAAGTCGTTGTAATTAAAGGGTCGACAGCTTGATCACACTAGCAATTGGTGGCCGGTGCTACGCAGATCAATCTGGCCTGTACCGATGGTTGAAGGGACTGGTTTGTTCAGACTAACGGAATTATATCCATGAGAACGACAAAGTAGTGAACAAGACTTGTTTTCTGTGTTTGATCGTCAGGCTAATTACAACACAATAAATATGAAGACAGTAACTGGGGTGAGTCAGAAAATAGCCAGACGAGGTTATGGACAGCGTGTTTATCAGTTACGCAATCACTGTTCCAAATCGTGGGCTTCATTGGTTGCGGGCCAGGAAAGATTGTTTCCACATGACCTTCCTGGTAAACACGGTTGTCTCATAAACAGCGTGTTCGTGGTTCATGTCCCGGCAGTGGCGATGATATGCCCTACTGACGAGCTCTAATGAGAACAAAACTCGAGTCTAGTGCTTCTTTATGAAAGAGGCCGACTGGAAAGTCTATTGGAATGCGACGGCTGCGATCAATTGTGGGTGATGTTCAACTTGAAATATGAAAACAGTAGCTGGGGAAATATATCCCTTTCTTTCTCTAACTGTGTTAAGCATTTGAGTATCTCATCTGACAGGACTTACGGAGTTTTGTCCGCCAGCTTTAGATCTGTCGTCCCTATACTGTAAACAGCAGCCTGAATGTACTGTCGACCGTTATATCTGCTTGCTTGATCATGGACCAATAACTCTTAGATTCATTAAATGATTCATGTCTAGCCTGCCTTAGATGACCACTACCATTTACATGGTTCACATTGCTTTAAGAAGCTTTTATGTTTGAAGTGAAACATCACCACCAAACAAATTTATCGACTGGCTACAAGTTAGTTCTAAAATGATGAGTTCTGAGTCAACCTAAAGCATATTCCAACTAACCGTGTCAAGTGCGTTACTTCTGATATCTTTCGAAGGAAACCAGACATAATAACTGATGAACTAAACTTGCTCACATTTGGCGATCTTAGAGAAACGCCACTAAGAGGCTTACTAGCACAAAGTGTACCAACCGGCGCCTTTAGTCGCAATGTTCGGGCATATATACGTATACGGGTGTGCGGGTAGGTATATGAAACCGTGAGAGGATATTGTCATTGTCGGAAGTTAACTAAATTCTTTGGTGGCACATTGAACAACCTTAATATTGAGTTACTTTTAGCTAGGATTCCCCAAAGCTTAAAGGGACGAGTGTCCAATATTAAAAGTTTCATGTCTACCTTAACTGAAAAAAATTGTTCGAAATAAAACTGATGAACTTGCTAGAGATTACAAAAGGAAGAGACTCCGTTTAAGTAAAAGTAAATATGATAAAGCGGTTGATGGAAAAATGGCGAACTTGGGTTCATAATAAACGTCGGTATGAAGAACGAAACAACATGCTGACGTGTAGCTCTTCTGCGAAGTCAGAACAAAGACTGAGCTCTTTAGTTCGGAGGAAGCAATGTGCATATTTATAAAGTGCACCGGAAACTATTGATTATCTATTATGTTCTTCTTATTGGTTGATTGCTTGGTTAATGTGACTGGGTAACTTGTTTGTTGTTTTCGTGATGTTGATTTTAGATCCATTGTTATTATCCAGTTTCCTGACCGTTTGCGATGTTTTAATTGGTTACACATTGTTATTCATTGTATTTGATCTCTTCATTTAATGCACATCGCTGCTTGGTCATTCTAGTGTTGAAGTGTCAGTAGGCATACCTAACTTTTTCGACTGTCCTTAACCTGCGTTGTCACAAACATATTTGTAAAGTCGGAACTGATGTGCTCATGTCACCGTTGGCTTGATATGATTATCAAGTAGAATTTAATTGATAAGCTAAGCGGTTTTGTCTAGACAGCGGTACGAACGTTCACATTATATAGAATTAATGGTCTCAGTTACTCACCGATATGCATGGTTTTCTAAATGAAAATCTTAGTCTAAAAGAATTTGCTGCATTACAAACAGCTTGATGACGGTCATCAATTCTGAATTGATTCGTATTACCTCTGTCGGTTCTGTGTCGGTTATCACCATTTCTGGAACTCGCATTGGAGTACAATCTGAGTGAAGTTGGGTGGGTCCCTATCGCCTAAAATGGTGGAACTTTCAGGAGAGGTTTTAGTTTCAAGAATAAAAACTTGCCAAGAGTCAAAGCTAAAGTATAATGCGACGTTAGAAAATTAGTCAACATTTGCTTTGCCAAAAATGCTGTGTTGAAAAAACAATGTGTGAGTAGGATTATTGCTATGGAATGGTATTCATGTCTTGTTTGCTCATGGCCAACGTCTTTTCCAACACACTTTCTCCCCAGATGCTAAATCACCTCCTAGAGCTGCTCTTCAGTAATCGACTGATCACATAAAATAAACCATTGAAGAACAAAGTTCTTCCAGTAAAAAAGACCAACAACTTCAACTTAAGGTTTAGGTGGCTCTGCCGTACTGTGCCGTTGACAGCAACGATTCCACAGATTATAGTGTCGACTGTCTTTTAGTTCGGACACCTTAATGGCAAACAGTTTATAATGTTTTCTGAAAGGTGTTCATCATGAACTGAATGGTAGAACATCTCTTGAAAATGCCACACAAATGTGACAGTAGGTTTCTAGCTGAAGCGGCGTGACTTTTGCGATAACACGACCTATTTTCATTTCTTCGGTCAAACTTTTATAGTACTAATTTATACAGACAATTTCATGGACAGACGTACCATGATTGCCACTGGTGAGGAAAGCTAAATGAATTTGGGATTGTCTGATAAAACGCGTAACCCTGCCATCAGATCAAGCCATTCTTTTCACAACCAACAGTCGCGGAAGTTACATGAAGACGAATTACCTTTCCACCTTTTCCGTTGTGCAACTTACAATAAATCACCAAACACTAAGCTTATCTTCAGGTTGGAGAGCTTAGCCCAGTTACTGACTGAGATGGCTGTATTTAGAAATTCCCAAACTTGGGATCAAGATCGCTAATGCTCACGGCATCGATCGCCAAGACACTGCGCTCGCTGACTGGCGTGCCATTGAAACATTAAAATCCTCATTGTACTTGTCTAGTATTTTCAAACAATCTGCCGGTCAATGTGCTGCCTTTACGAGGTCCTCTTTACTCGGGTAAAGAATGTTTACGTTGGATGCGTGACTTTATTTCAATAGCAACTTGAATCTATGAGAATAAATAATCATCCGAAGGCCATACTATGAGAATAAAACGTGGTGATAAGCAAAGCCAGAATGTGCTACAGTAGGGCTAACGATGACTGGTGAGGAAGTTGTGAAATACAGGTCACCATTGAAGCTGACACGATGAAATGCAATATGAGGATAGATTAATTTGACATCAATGCAACAAATCCAGCCGAATTCCACCGTCACAAATTAGTCTTATCTCACTAATTAAATTTGCCATACTACTCATTAGTAATAAAACAAATATAGTCTACACATTCGGTACCGCTGTATTTAATGATCGTCCCCGAAGCATGCACTCAAATACAAAATCCGGAACACAGAAGTATGTACCCCCTAATCGAGTCGAATGAGCGAACGGCTTCAACACGGCGATGTAACCACAGTCAGACTGGCTGACGCGAGAGTGTACGCGCATTTCGGGCCAAGTCGTTCGGCGTCATCGTCCCCGTGTTGTGGTCACCACAGCTCAAGATTGACTGCACCTGGTTGTTGCTAAACATCCCCACGAGTCTTTTAGCGTTTGAAAGGGGGCATTAAGGTGGGACCGACATGCATTGATGAGCACAAAAGGACAAAGTGAACACACGATATTTCCATTAAAGAATGTGCTATCGCCATAATTTCTTCACCAAACGATGGATAATAAAAAGTTTCGTTCAGGAACAAAACTGATGTACAAATTACCAGAAGACTGATAGGGGACTAACGATTTTCCTCTAGAACCTGAGGCGCGTCATGCTGTGTTTTCGGATTCGCTGCGTCATTTGTGCGTTCTGACATAACGTTTAGTAGCCGTGCTGCCAAAAACGATCAGCCTTGCTTGGCCCATTTCCGTTTTGTGCCGACTCAAACTAAATGGTCTTTTGTCTCGTAAATATGTCACTTTTCATAGTGAAGTAGGTTTCTTGAAAAAAGTATATACATATGGACAACATCTTTTCCATTGTGCCTCTGGCCTTACAGTGTGCAAGCAGGGGATTAATTCATCTGATCGTTCGGTTACCATTATCGTCACCCAAAAGCACATGACAGAGGTGCACTATTGGCGAGCCTTAAGAAGAGTTACATATAAGCCAGGTGACTTTCTGTAGAGGTTAGACGGAAAGCATATCGGAATGTGAAAGTTGTAGCCAACTTAATCCACAGTACTCCAGCTAGGTCTAATCAAACCTGCCATACTACTCACTAGTAATACTTATCAGTAGCCTTTTTCGGTAGTGTCTCGTTGGTTAGGGATTATGACCGAGTGCTGAATACGAAATTCTTCCCAGAAGCATAACACTGTACATACGTAAGGTTCAAAATTTGTTCGAAATCACAGAGCAAACAAGCATGTGAGTAACCAATTACCTGAGGTTGCACACAACGTTCAGTCAGACTGACATAGCACAGACATCCAGCACACATAAAAGATCCCAACCCACATAGGAAAAAGATTATTCATTCACGGTCGCACTCTGTGACGTGCGTGTGCGGCCTGCTCCACAGGTATCTTGTCACTTGACATTCATAAACGAAGTCTTCCATCGCAAAGTGAATTTCGATTCTTTTACCCGGGGGATTCACCCCACACCACACTCGATCAATTTTTTTGTCCATCCTTGCCAGAAAACGTACGAGAAATGATAAGCCTGGGTAGAATCCCTATAGTATTTAAACGTAATCCTACTGTAGTTAAAAAATATCACGAAGATACCACCCACATCCAAAATAAGCTTGAAAGCAAAGGGAGTGCATTTCTTGATCATAAGAAACAGTTATCCTCTCTGCTATTGGCTATTTTAGATTGATTGCTTCCAGTGAGACCTTTGAATCGTCTTATTTACAGGAATTTGTTCCCCAGAAATATGCAGTTAACTTGTCGAAACTTAGTGTTTGTTATAATCAAACTTCAATATCTGTGCGCTGGGCACGCTAGAATAGACTGTACGTTGTCATCTTCACCAATGTACACAATTAATAGTGCACCGAAGGTGGACTGAACAGGCATTACAGAGTGCAAACTTGTGTGTCATTTTGCGTGCATGTAATAACCTGACCACGCAATTATAACTGGATTCTTGACGATCTATTGCCTCTATTCCGTATATCCATGTTCCTGTATGATTTGCGGACTCAGGGAGAGATGTGTATATATCATAATTTTAGTGGTTACCTAAATATCATATTTATGATAATTTTTGAAAAACGGCAGTAACAGCTAATGATTCTTTATGGTATTGATGTGCAGGTATACTTGTGGACGTTTTTATTAAAATTTATTGATGGTTAATTTCATATTTTAACAAAATTCATTCGCAGTTCAACTAGAAACTGAAGGTGATGGTCATAAAAGAATTTTATTGACGAGATTATTGTTACTACTACTATGATGGAAAATCCGGACAAAGTGGTTGGTTAAAGTAACTTTACTGACCATGTGAATATTAACGTTAGTTCAGAGAAGCCAAATAGAAGTTATTTTTATTGCTGCTTAGGTTTGACGAACAGTACGTGTTGAAACGTGAAGTAGAAAGCTAGTACTAGCAAAAATTAGACAAGACACCCTGCCATCGGTTAGCATTTGAATTCTGCTGTGAACTAGTAGCCATTTTCCAGTTTGCAAGTTAGAAGTCATTATGAATATACGAGTTATAGATCAGCTGTGAATAAATTCATCACGCAGCTGATGTTGGACTGTCTGTTGCTGTGCACCTTGGGGTTAGAGTTTTAGTGGCCTGATCAATCGAATGATAAAAATGGCAAAAATATGGCAAGATTAGAGAACAGTTGTAATTGTTACGGATAAACAAAAAAGGTATGCATGCAAATAAAACGGAAGATATATCATTAAAATAGGAACAACTCACTGACAAGTCATGGTCCACTGATTTGAATAGGCCACCACACGAGAGAAAGACAGCGCCAGAGAGCAGGTTCAGAAGACGATCGATGGATAAGTCTACACGCGGCATGAGATGACGAACTTTGACCGTCGACGGATTGGTTAATATACGAACCTAAACTATTTTACCGTGCAATTACTTTACTAGCCCAAAAATTGGCACAATTGAAGAAGTCAGAGACAATGTGCGGAAACTTCCGTTTATTCGTGTTGACGATTCAATTCAAAAAGTGATGGTGATGATTTCAAACAAGTGCATGGATGAAGTCAACAAAACGATATATACCAAAATGTACAAAAATGAATCAAAAAATAAAACTGTGAGTTGTGGACAACGTAGAGTCGGATGTTCAACATTTAAAGACAATAAGCTGAAATGTGGAAATTTGACCAGAAAATTTGGATTCCAAATTATGTACTTATATGTACATGTATGTATGGCCAAAAAGTTCACCTTCCCCTATTTTTACATCCTATCTGCAAAAATCGAGCACATGAAATGACGGTAATACGTGTAAGCTTCATTAGGAGAATGAACATAGATTTTGGTTGCATATGTGATATCCGCGTGTGTAGGCTAACATACCAGCTCATGTTTTCGGTGATCCAAGATTCTTTAAAAACTTGTCTTAAGCCATTGGGGTCAAGGTGGAAATATTGTTCGTCTTTGTTACAACCGGGGCGGTTCCGGATGTTTCTGATGGTATTTGGGCCAGGCTAAAACGTTAGTCATAGAGGGGAAAGGATTTTTATTTTGTTTCCAACCTTTTGACTTAACTTGCGCAACGAGGCCTATAATTTTTATTTGGCAAGAACTAGCGGTTCGTGTAACTGTTCTTTGGACCGAATGAGACACCAAGATCTTGCAAAATTCAGCATTCAGGATACTTCCGCATGACATTAGCAATTTCTTTCTTCCATTCAGCTAAACCGCCCTATGTACATGCCTGCGGTATTTGCCACATAAACAACGGAACTTTGGAACTCTTATTGTGTGATAGGCTCCATCCTGTGAAGGCTCTAAAGCTACCACCGAGATGTCATACCTTATGTCTCCATCTATCAGCCAAATCAATATGCCTCCACCTTCTAGATCCAGTATAGTCTCAAGTACATATGGATTTTGTTGGAAGTGGGATGGTTCTTGAGTGCCGGATTCTTCTGTCTAGTTATTTTTCAAGTGAATATACAGAAGTGCACCATCGACTCAGAAGCTAAAGTATTTGTTCCAACGACCCTGAGAATCAGATGCACCAATTCAATGAATTAGTGCATCACTTCCATACCATTCAGTCCCTTAGATTCACACTTATACGATGTATTTGTCTAAAGTTTGTACCTTTGAAAGTTACCTTTTGAACCGCCACTCTTTTCATGTCTCGGAAGCTCTACAGAATTCATTCACTTTAGCCCTTATCGGTGGTTAACTGTTGAGGCGTAGATGCCAACAACCGGGTAGGCGACGTGCACTACTAGCTTTCAAACATGTGAGAAGGGTAAGATGTAATTAACACCCATTGGTAGCCGGATTTCGTCTGGACCCGAAAACATGAAACTGATTTATTTGGTCGGTGCCTACTGAATTTTTTTTACGGCACTTGATCCACATGATAATTTTAGCACACGTAGCTATTCAAAGTAATGTTCCGTCAGCAATTGTAAATCTTTCATTTCAAGCTGGGTATTTTTCCAATTTTCTGACTACTTTTGTAAATGTACATGTATATAGCTACTTTATTTACGGTTGTTGTCTACAATATTGCAGATTGGGTTGATGACTTATACACACAAACGTGGTCAAAATTAGTCAGCATATTTCATCTAACTTAGAATGATATGGTGAACTTCTGCCGTATGCCGTTTACGGGCGATTTCAATGACTGATGCTGACAAATGAGCAGGTTAACCTGCTTGGACATGTGGTCTGTAGAGGAACGTGTTGCGCGTCTTTTGTTTCAAGTAACAAACTGTAGAAGATAACCCGACATAGTAATTACGGTCTACAATACGAGCAGTGTCATTAATTTGTATATTTTATCAACATACATTGAGCATGGAAATACTGTTGTGTGTTTCTACATTCCCGGGAAAAAAACATTCTACTTGAAGAAATTGTCGGTTTGATCACACGTGCTAGGTACCGCACATTAATTAAGCTACCGTTTAACGTGGGGCAGGGATTTTCCGTCAAATCAGTGCCAGCGCTGGTGTAACGGAACGACACAATTAGGCACAGAAAAAATGAACTTTTCACTTGAGCGCCTCCAAGACCTGAATTCAGTTAATTGAATAGACCGAGTCACATTCAACATGAGAAGCATCTGTGTTTTCTCTCCTTATATTTCTGGTCAGGTCAGTCTGTAAACTGACGTAATTCCTTCAAAAGATGCGGTGTCCTCCCGGCTTGTACGGAGTAGGGAAGGGGTTGAGAAGCAAAACGGAAAAGCGTACTGCGTTAACACAAATCCATTAGGATATGCTATGGATTGCGTTATACTTACGTATCTGGCAAATTGAAATTTGAACATGACCGCACTCTACGTGGATGTGAAAACAAACCTTGAATAACTTAGTGGTCCGACAGTTCTGACGGTTCTTTTTACAGTGAGATAATTGGGACGACGTCGTCCGCTCTCGTAAGGAGAAGACTGCCAGTAGGGAGAAAATGTGATGCATGTCTCGTGCCACTTTACTAAAAAGAAACCATTCCTGATGAGTAGCGTTCAAAATGCTTCCATAAGCCGTACGTCCCAATTCAACTGCACCTTTCCTACACAACTTGAATTTTACTACTGAGCATCCTCAAAAGATAGTAGGTCATTAAATGCGAGCACATTTTATACAGCCGACTTCGAACACTTTTGTACACTTGTGGTCTTGAAGAGTAACATATTAAGTGGGCAAGCTTTGAGTTGCTGCTATTTCTTATTTCAATATAATTCTAAATCACACTTGCGAGTTATTTTAACTCCACACATTGGTGAGCAAATCACAATAAAGTTCGTATTAGAAGTGTCAAAAAAACTGACCACCCTTGCTTTCAGTATAGTGTATTGAAATATCTCTCATAATAATCAATATCATGTGGATAAAACTCCGAGTTCAAGTTTCGTGAATCCATTTCTATCCAATTTCGTATCACGTATACACTCTGTTGCAAGACGATGCACCGGAGGCAGTAATCAATAAATCTCAGAAATAAGCAACGTCGTTGTTCTATCACAATTGGCTTTGTGCTGTTCTCATTAATGCAGGGGAACGGCTGCGTAGTGAAAGTCTTCTTGCTTAAAATTCCAAATTGTCAACGTTATTTCTGGATAATTCTTATTCGACTGACTTAAGCAATTTACAACTACACTGAAATATAATACAATACACATCAATTTGCTGTGCAACAGAAGTCTGCGTTATATACAGTGCATTCGCAAAGCCCGCGAACATCAAGCCTTAAATAAATGAAGTTACTTTGTAATAGGTGACGAAATCGGAGGCGCGATTATCTGACCACTCGGTGGAATATCTTAACACGATGGTAAGATATTTTCAAAATCCCGCAGCGAGCGGACTGCAGACAACAAGGGCGACAGGACCAGCCATCGCTCAACGTGGTCGAACGAACGGACGAGACACGGTAGACAAAAAGTCCATAATAGAAAGCGTCAGTCACATACACAAACCAGGCAGAAGTGCACAGGACGGGTAAGTGGAGACCACCGGTATGCTGTGGACTGGAATTTCGGTCGGTAAACGCAAGCGAGCGCGCGGCGAGAGAACGAGCGAGTTTGACGATGTTGAACGTGCCTTACTGAAAGATGTTTTGCTACATTGGTGTCGTTCCATGAACGCAACACGACGAAGCTGGCGTGGCCAGGCCTACTCATGGCTGAAGGCGTGGCAGAGTGGTTGTCGGAATTTGAGGTGATCGCGGCGTGCAACGGATTAAGAGAGGAGGCACAGTTTTTGACAGCACTGAGGACACTGTTCACCATACGAGCAATAGAGACTCAAACCTCATACCAAGAAAAACAGGCGGCACTGGTTCAAAAATTCACTAAGGAACAAGACTGGCAGCAAGCAATGAATCGTCTGTATGGTGTCAGGTTTTGCGACACCCTAGACCTCCTGGTCTAATGTCAACACTTATTGCGACAGTCGACTTTATGTCTACCGGCGGCCGACGATAGAAGGATAGAAGGATTGGTGATGGGGCGGTTTATCCAGAATTTGCCACCGGAAATACAGAAGGTTCATATGGCCAAATTCTATAGGATCATGGACATTGAACGGCTGGTTGGAACTGCACAGTGCCTACCTGACGAATGGAAGTCGGACGGATAGAAGTCAGAGAGCTTGAAGAGAAAGCGAAACAAGTGACGAAAGCAGTGGAGGATTTTAAGATGAATATGGAACCACGAAGACGACAAGGTAGACGGCCACGTAAGCAACCACACTGTAATCGTCGTTTTGTTTGTAATGGGGTGGGACATTGTCTGCCATTGCCCTAGCACACGTTTTTCTTCTTGTTTTCCGGTGATACCGGATGGTCATGGGGGCATTCTATGGGTAAAGTTGGTGCTAGAGAATGTAGTCGCGGTCAGGGTAACGGCGTTTAAGGTACTCGGGACTCAGAATGTTGAAATTCAGATGTGTGATATCAGACTATGACACGCAATGTTAGTAGTTGACGACATGGAAGAGACAATAAAAGGTGTCGATCTGTCGCGTCGATTGAAGGCAAACGTAGGTCTGGAATGGAGTGAGTTGCGTGTTGTTGGTGATGTGAAATTTTATCGCCAGGAGATGAAGCAGCAATGCTGAGTGACCAGAGTCGCTGCAAAACCTCTACCAGAATGCCCATTTCCAGCCATTAAGCAGTGTGTTTATGAGTTCGCTCATCTATTCAATAATGTGGATGATCAGTACTGATTTTACACATGGAAAAACCATTCGATAGACCTACAGCCAGGCACGAAATGCAGACCAATATACTGGGGGGTACCATTTAAGTTGGTCCCAGAACTAAAGAGGCAGCTAAAAGAGATGCTAGAGAAGGAAATAATCCAACGTGCAAACAGCTCGCCTTCGTCGCTGGTCTTGCTGACTTTAAAATCAGATGGAATCCACTGACTTTGTGCCGTTTTCTGGGAGCTGAATCGAGTGACGATGAAAGACAGGTTCGTGATGCTCTAAATGGGGAGGCTTTTTCACTTCTGCACGGAGCCAAAATAATAACCCTCATAGACCTGCGTTCTGGTTACTGAGAGCTACCATTGGCACGGAAAGAAGGAGAGAATACCACATTTTGTGTGAATAGACAACAATACGAATTCCTTAGGATGCCGTTCAGCCTGTAAAATGCCCCAGCTTCTTCACATTCAGGGGGATCAAGAAGCAATAGCCGTGTATGGGGATGTCATCGTTATATTCTCTCATACGATGTCGAACATAAGCAAAAAAGACTGCGAGGAGTGTTGCGACGAATCGACGTAGCCGGCATAAAATTAGGCAGTAAGGAATGCCGAATCGGTCATAGCTTAACCCCTTGCTTGGGACAAATTTGGTAACGAAAATATCCAACCGCTGCCAGAGAAGATGACAGCCATCAAGGACTTCCCAACACCAAAGTCGAAGCGGCAACTGAGGTCCTTTTTCGGAATGGTTGGTTACGATTCAGAATTCATGCCACGATTTCCTAAAAAGGAAAATTCACATTTCCAACTGCTGAGGAGGGGTATGAGGTTTGTAGTGTCTGAAGACTTGGAGGTGGCATTCAGCTAACTCAAGCAGGAAACTGCCAACAGTCGGCGATGCACAACCATCCCAAAACCGAACGAACCATTTACTGTGCCACTTGATGCGAATGATATCGGAATCGGGGCAGTTCTTTCACAACCATCGGGGGCAATTGATTTTGCCAGCCGAGTACTGAGTGTAGCAGATAGGAAGTATTCCATCACGGAGAAAGAATGCTTAGCTATTGTCTGGACGCTGGAGAAGTGGAGAACCTATTTAATAGCAAACACATTTCATGTCGAGACCGACCACAACCCCCTGATTTGACTGAAGGCGGCGAAGGATCCACATGGACGACTGGCACGCCAGGCACTTCGACTACAAAAGTCCAATTTTACTATTGGACATGTCAACTGCACGAACTATGAGGTACCTGACGCATTGTCGCGACCGATACAGGAAAGTGAGCTGCCAACTGAAGCCACACCCGTGAACGCAATATTGGTTGCCGATAAAGACATCTTGGTCGGCCAGCAGCAAGACCCTCAAGCACGCGAAATAGGTGAATATCTACTGGCAGGTATTAAACTCAAGACGTTGACTTCAGGACTGAACGAACTATTGCAGATCTGGGACCGGCTATGCCTGGATAACGGTCAACTCGTCGTCGATGTGGAGGTTCAGATGGGGCTCCGACCTGAAAGATTGCCATTCATTCCAGTGGATCAGAGGGAACGTGTGATTCGACTGGCACACACAGATATCCATATGGGACGAGAATGCGTGTTCGAACCACTGCGGCGAAGGGTATTTTGGCCCTCGATGCGGAAATATTTGACCGATTTCATTTGAGCCTGACCCCATTGCCAACACAACTGAGGGACAATGATGACAACCTGGCCGATCAAACTTATCGTAACAGAACAAGCCGCGGACACAAGTGGCATACACATTTCTGCTCCGCTGTCAGCATTCCCAAATGGAAATCGCTACATAGTCGTAATGATCGACCATTTCACAAGATGGGTAAAAGCCTTCTCCACAGCGGATTAGACGAGCGGAACGGTTACACACCTCATCATCATCACTATCGTGGCTCGCTTCGGAGTACAGCAGTCATCACAGACCAGGGCCTGTGTTTTAAGGGTCATCAGTTTCAGGAAATTTTGGAGAACTGGGAGATTCAGCGCTTGAGAACATCACGGTAACAGCCACAAGCAAACGGGTTGACGGGGCGGTTCAATCTTACAATGAAGGAATGGCTGAGCAGTAAAGCCAAAAACTGGGAAGAAGGACCATCAGATTCACTGTTTGGATACCGCACGACGGAGCATGCAACGACTGAGAGTTCATCGTTTGAACGAACATACAGGAGATGGCCAGTAGTTCTCTTGGATGTCTGTGTCCGGAGACAGAAAGAGACAACTATTATCGCAAGAACGATGACGCCTAGGACATCGTGCGCTTGAGCGGATAGCAGAAACAGAACGCCGAAATAAACAAATATATGACGGCGCACGTAAATGTTGATCGTTCCGGACCGGAGACCAAGTGAAGTTGAGAGACCATGGTCGGCCAGAAATATCCGGCCTCGGCGCAGGCAAATATGAAACACGATGAAACAAACCATTCTTTGATACAGTATCATCCAAAAAACTACTCTTAAACTGCAGCACATCATTTCTGGTTTACGTAAGTTGGATAACAACTTGTTATTGTTTGTAAGTTCCGCTTTCTCATGTCTATCTGCTAGCACCTTTCGAACGTTGTTACATGAAACTGGCTTCAGCATTCACCATACTATTCAAAAACAAATCACACTATACACACTGATAAAAATGGAGTTAAGAAAGTCCGGCATGCGTCAATGGCTCAGTGGTGGAATGCTTGCTTGTCACGCGGGCGGCCCAGGTTCGATTCTCTGCTGACGCACCGACTATTCGGCTGAGATTGATGGGTGCTTTTGACCATGTGTTCCGTATTTTTTACGATCACGAGCGTTTACCCAATGTAACGTTTGCACCGTGAAAACAGGAAAGGCCGTTGCATAGGCCACCAAGTAAAAAGTGAAGACATCGTCGGAAGATCGAAACGGATTCTGTAGAGGAATACTTTATAGAATCGACCTAGAAGACAACAGTAGGAGTCCACTGGCGGCTGAAGCACTAGAAAGTTTTCGGAAAACGCGTACATTAGAATTGTATCCCATGACGAGGTGCGAAACTTCTGGTTTTGTGTCACGTCTTGCTGTCGCAATCAGATGTAGGTTATAAAAAGGCAAAGTTGTGAACAGATGTTTTCAGTAATTCTCATCAGGCGTATAGAAATACAAGTGATTCATTGAACTTTATATAAAAAACTGGAATGTGGTTATACGCAATGAAAATAGGCATGTAAACTGTAGATGTCTATCTAACCGACAGATGTTAATTTACGGCAGCTAAACTTGGCCGCTCAAGGTAGAAGGCGTCAACCGTATTCAACTGTCTGACCACCGGTGTCTGCGTTCGATCGCTGGTATCGGATGGCACCAGCGAGTGAGCAACGAGGGGGTTAAGAAGCGGGTGCTTAGCACTGATTGTCAAACGGGTTCATTCGCTCAATCCTTACATTTGCATGGACTTAGTTGGTTGGGCCATGTATTAAGGATGCCAGCTAGTCGTCTGTCACACCGAGCACCATTTGCTGACGCTATACCCAACTGGCCTATGATGCGAAGTAGACAAATGATGACCTTCCGCAAAGGAATGAAATCGTTCACGAAGGGTGTAGCCATTCTAGATCGGGTTCTTCTTCCGGCCTGGGGCCCTCACGACTCACAGAATTGGTGGCTTGATACGTTAGGTGAGGTGGCAGCTAACAGAGCTCAGTGGCGTGAATATTGTCGTTGTTTAGCCGAATTGTCTGTGAAGTGAGTGCACTTGATGAAGCGTGGCGGCGAAAGCAATAAGGAGGCTGTCTTGCTAATGGCGCCTCACTATCACATACAGCTTGGTTTTTGTTTGCAAAGTGTAGGCACCTTGATGTCGAATGTTTGAATACATTTGCAGTTATTTTCAGCGCCTAGGTTTCTTCCCCTTTCCTTTCTTTTTCTTTATTTATCCTCTTTTCCTCTACAGGGTTTGCTTTTTTCTTTGTGGTTTTATGGTAGCTAAGCCTCAGTGTGAACCGCTGATGTATTGTTCTCTGTGATGATGACAGTGAGCCGATAGATGTCAGTTATACAAAAACTAACCCGGTTTGCTTTCCATTAACCAATCCCAGAGTAAAATTGAGGTCATCTGCTGTGTTAACAAGCACAACCTCAAATTACCGCTAACCCCACCTAATCTGTACATTTCGTCTCATAAAAACTATAAAATAACCACACGCATGGTAAAATACCTCGACGCTACCGTAGAACAACCTGCAGGTGCAGTGAAGTTGAGCGATCGTAACATACTACTCAAACAACTGCTATTCAGTAGTAGAATCGGAGCATATATTTTGACATGCTACAAGCCGCAGGAAAAGTGCAGGAAGGAAAATCAGAGTGCAGTATCACCTATAGGACTCCTTGCTACTTGA